>JAQQSW010016905.1:0-11571 GCA_028646575.1 Pseudocheirus occidentalis | reverse complement strand
TACTGCTTCTCTATCCAGGCAGGTCTCCAGGCAGGTCTGCCCACATGCAGATATGCCTATATATGAATATTAAAGGATTGCAGCAATTAGGAAGGTTGAGAACCATTGCCTTAAACCCTTTTTGTTGGGGGGGGGTGTCTTCAAACAGAGATTAGATGAGGGAAATGATTATTGTTATAAAGGCTATGACTTGACTAAATTCTTAGCCTTTTGAGAACTGTACCCCTATTAGCAGAGATAGGTCCCTCTGACCATCAACAGGATCCTGCTCTCAGGTGGAGTCATTAGGTCTTGCTGGGAAAACTGAAAAGCAGTTAGGCAGAAGTCACCTTAAACTGTTGGTTTAGTTTTTACAACAGGAAGCAATTATAAAGGACCTTGATTCTTCTGAAGATATATGTGACATCTTAAGTACAATCTTAAGTACAAAAGGGGATATAAAGCAAATAAGGGACAGTTCGGTGGCACAGTGGATAGAATGCCAGGCCTGGGGTCAGGAAGACTTATTTTCACTAGTTCAAATCTGGCCTCAGACAGTGGTTGTGTGACCCTAGGCAAGTCACTTAACCCTATTTGTCTCAGTTTTGTCATTTGTAAAATGAACTGGAAAAAGAAATGGCAAAACTATTACCGGTATCTTTGCCAAGAAAACTCCAAATGAGATCAGGAATCAGACATGGCTGAAAATAACTGAACAACAACAAAACAAATACATTACGGATCTTATTTTTGTGATGAAAGGCATCTCATGTAGCATACTTAAAGTTGACTTTCTTGGTTCTATTTGGCCACATTAGGAGCTTTGGGACCTCACTTCTACCTTTGTGGTGACTCAGCATTGATGTATGGTGTGATACTTCATGACACAACATGGATGGTATGATGCATTTCCTTGGTCCATATCCCATCCTGGCCATTGGTACGACAGTTAAAGAGAGACAGACTGCCTGTAAGTTGTATGCTCTGTCTCTAGATTTTCCATGATGGGGGTGGGAGGAGTGGGTTGAGTGCTTTCCCTTCATCCTAGTATTATTCCCACTTGGAGCAACTCAGCTAGGTGAATTTGGATCTGAGACTGCCTGCCTTTTTCTATTTTATTTCCTTTCTTGAATAGGTGATCAAATATTCTTCTTGAGGTAGATGTGTCCAGATTGGGAAGTGACTCTGAGGATTCAAGAGGTCTAGAGGTCCATTTCTGAAACTGACTAATGGCAAGGACAGTTTCTGCTTTGGAAGGGATCACAGGACAAGAGGAATGGAATGTGCGAGGCTGGCTGCTTTTACCAAGTAAATGGATACTGCAAATTGTTTGAACATTTCAGAGCCAAAGTATAATACAAAATGCCTAATCAACTGTGCTTTATGTTCTGATGAGGTTTACATATCCGTTTCTCAGTTGATTGTAACAATAGTCAAGTTAGTGAATCTTGCTCTAAGTGATTTTGTTAAATGCATGCTCTGAATCTTTTGTGTTTAGCATTTCCTTTATGTAGGGGATAAAATACCTATCCCATACCTGATTCATACTGTAGACTTTTCTACACTCCCATGTGGGGAAATCCTGAACATGAGACTAAACTGAAACTTTAAATAATTTGACCCCTCAGGGCACTAATGGGAGGGTGAATCTACGAAAAAAGGGGACTTAGCTTTCTTCTCATTAGAGAGAGAACTTTCCCTGGGACTGAACTAAGTGGGGACAATATCACTGGATCCACTGTAGAGAGGACCTTTAGAGAAAGGAAGTAGGTGCATTTTCCAGGATCCTGTAAACCCAAGAGAGGTTTTTTAATGTTAGAATTTGTTAAAGTTTATATTACATAATAATTTAAAGACAAAATGTTCCAATTTTGTAGTGCTATTTATACTATTGATACTTCTTAGTGTTTGTTAGCATTTATCTAGGATTTTTTAATTGCTTGAGGATTAAAAAAAGTACCTCTGCCTTTGAATAAAGGGTTCTGTAAGTAGGGCCTAGAAGGGGGCAAGAGTGCATGTAATACAGAAAAGAGATGTGCACAGGAGTTTAGGTTAGCATAGCCTGCAAGAACAAGCAGCTGCCCTGAGCCACTGCAGCAGGCTGATTTTATTAGTACTATTGATGTCATAGTGACATTCCAAGATTATACAGAAACATAAGGAGATATAATCAAAGGTATGTAAAGATTACAAGGCACACAATTTTTAACTTTATAGGCCTTTGTCCTATCTTCACCATTAAGTGGCTCATAGAATTTGTTCAGAGTTCTCTGTCCATCTGCCTTCCCATACACACATACTTGACTCCACAGTCACGCCTCTGCTTTTGCAGGGAACATGTTCCTTACCTACAGCTTTTGCTGTTCATGAGTTTAGTGGGGTCAAGTTATGGTTCTCTGGTTTCCCGCAAAAAGGTATTTAGAAATCCAAGTCCTCTAAGTACAGTTCCTGGCCAAAATCTAGCAAGAGTAAACAACAAAGCTGTGAAGAGAACTGGCTACAAATCAAAAGAAGATGCTGTTTCTTCACGTGTGAAACGGCGACTTCAAAAGTGCTCTTCGAGCTCCAAGCATGACTTGGACCAGTCACTTGTGCTTGTTTTGGGAGACAGTAGGGAGGGGGTTAAAATAGATAAGCTGCTAGTTCTTATAGAGACACATACAGCCAGGAGATGCATTTCTTTCGGAAATAATGACTCTCCCCGCCGGTCAGGCACAAGCCAGTTGTCCACCTTGAAGTTTTCCGCGGGGGAGGATGACATGAAACACACGTCCGGGGCCCAGAGAAGGGAAAAGACAGAGCGACTCCCATCCCGAGGCACGTCAGTGTGGCAGCAGCGGCTGCAGGAGGTAGGAGGCTAGTGGAGGTGGGGAGCTGCTCATAAAGGTAGTTCCAAGGCGAGGAGGGAAGGCCTGCGGATTGTTGGGGTGGAAGAGAGAGGGGCAGCAGCAGCAGCAGCAGCAGCAGCAGCAGCGAAGCATCAGTTCCACAGACTTGTACTCATAGATCTTCACCCATTATTGTCAGTCACCGTCCCAGGCTCCGCCTCTCCCGAACCCAACCAATGTTTGACTGCGGACGGGTGAGGGGAGACGTATTGGGGTCACAGCAGCTGAGGTACCTGGAAGTAGAAGGAGGCTGGAGGCTGGGGAAGCTCTGGGTTGACCTGGACGCGACCCTGGTTGCTTTTGCGGCAGCCGAGCTTCCCAGCAATTATGTGAGGGGCTTCAGGATGGATGGGAGCTGGGGACCCCCCAGCGGCAGCGGCGGTGAGTAGCGGGTCCCCAAGACAGCAGATGAGGAGCTTTGCTTGAACTGCCTCCTCCCCACCCCCCCGTTCTCCCTTCTACGACACCCTCCTCCCCTTATCCCCAAATGCAAACTCCTCGAGTTCCCCGGCCCCTTCTGCTGTTCCCAGCCCCGTATCCCTCCCTTATCGCGGCGGCTAGACACACGGGTTAGCTTTCTCCTTGCTCTGCAGAGATTCCGCTTTTTTGTCCAGCTCCAGTCATCCTGGGCTAGGGGCACAAGTAGCCCCTGGGGCCTGCTTGCTGCTGCTTCTGCTGTTGCTGTTGCTGTAGGGCCGGCTGCGGAGGACTGCAGGTGTTTGGAGCCTGGCCCCTCGGGTGACACTCCCGCTAGGCACTGTGTGGGTGACTTCCTTTGGTATCAGAGTCCGATCTTGAGAAAAGGAGAGCTGCAGTGCCGGTTTATCGACTCCGCTGGAGGAGAGGCAGGGGATGCGTGTAGGGAGTTGTGGGATGAAGGCAGGCCTTAGGGCATCCTTTGGGAGGCCAGGACTTTGTGACCATCCCTCGGCTGGCTAGGACCTTCGGAGATGATCTCCAACAGCCTTCTTTTTTTCTCAGGCAGCGGGAACCCCCTCTGCCTGTTTTCTTTCGGGCAAACACGTGCCCTTGCCCACAGTGTTTTTCTAAAAGCAGAGTTGTTCCTTGGGGGAAGCTGGGCTAGGGGAATGATGTTGATGACAGACAAATTTGAAGGAGAGTGTGTCTAAGAGTCAGTGCAAGAGTGTGTCAAGGGAATTGAGCAGGGGAGAGCTGTGCTGTACTGGAAGATAGGGATTTGAAGAATCCTTGATTCACTTTGTCAGGTCCCACACCTACCAACAGTCGACCTGCATCTCCTACGTTTTTTCTCGAGACCTTAGGTAAGCTTGCTGCCCGTACCAGCAAGGACTCCTAAAACCCTGCTCAAGTTTCATTGGTCTTATTCTAGAAAGGAGGAGGCAAATCATATTGTTATATCTCCCTCCTTCCCCTCAAAGTGCTGTGCTACAGGATTTAGAATGGGAAGGAACCATAGGGATCATTTCTTCACCTCCTCCCTCACCTCCCCTCCCCGACTCCTTTTACAGAAGAAGAAATTGAGGCCAGGAGGGTAATTTAAGTAACTTGCCCAAGATTGCACTTAGTGTCTGTAGCAGAGGCAGCATTGGAACCTAAGTGTTGCTTTTGAGACTTCATGGTGTTGCCTGATATCATAATGAAGTTGAATTGTCTAATTTACTTATTAGTATATTAGTATATAATATATTAATATATTTAGTATATTTCCTCAGTCTGCCCATTATCTTGTGTGTGTGTGTGTGTGTGTGTGTATGTGTGTGTAAGTTCTTTTAGAGGCACTTTATATATCCTCTGATTCAGGGGTTCTTATTTATTTATGTATGTCATGGACCTCTCTAGCAGTCTGGTAAAATCTATGGACCTCTTCTCAGAATAATGGATTTAAATGCACAAAATTAAAAAAAAAGGATTTGAGAGGAAACCAATTATGATGAAATTGTTATCAAAGTATATTTTAAAAAAGAAAAGTTCATAGAGCCTAGGTTAAGATCTCATGCTCTAGTACAGTGGTTCTCAACCTTCCTAATGCTGCGACCCTTTAATACAGTTCCTCATGTTGTGGTGACCCCCAACCATAAAATTATTTCTGTTGCTACTTCATAACTGTAATTTTGCTACTGTTATGAATCATAATGTAAATATCTGATATGCAGGATGTATTTAAATCTAACATAATCACAGGTTGAGAACTGCTGCAGTCTACTACAATTCTTCCTGAAACACAGATCTCTTCAATAATATGTCATTCAGTCTGCTTGAAAATTTCAGCGATAGGGAGTTCACTATCCATTTGTCAGCCCATTCTATTATTAGGCCTTGTTGTTGTTCAGTCCTGTCTGATTCTCCATGAGCTCATAGATTAAGTGATTTGCCCTGGGTCACACAACTAGTTAGTGCCTGAAGCTTGATTTGATCTCAAGAAGATGTCTTCCTGAAAACAGGTCGGATGCTCTATCAATTTCACCACCTACCTGCCCTTATCAGGCTTTCCTCATGTTAAAATAAAATATGTTTCTGTATAACTTTTATTTGTTGGTTATTGTTCTGGGCCAACCAGATTGTCTAATCTCTTTTCCTTGAAGTGATTTATCCAGTTTGAGACCCTAAGGGACTTCCTGAGAGGGATGGTGCCAGAAAGACGAGTGCATAATTTCCCTACAGTTTTGTTCAAGGTTTACTTTGTTTCACTCTCCAGCAGTATAATCTCTCTCCCTTCCTAGTCGTTTAGGTAAAGTCCTCACAAAATTTACTTTCAAGTAAAACCCAAAATATAATAACCAGGCACAGAGAAGAAAAGACAAGATAAATGCTGTCATAGATCAATGGTTCCCAACTTTAGGATATACCTAAATTAAGGTCACCAACATCTTTAAGAGTCATCTGTAAAGCCTTAAAAATCTGTAAAAGATGAGAATATCTGGTTGGGGTACTTCCTGGGCCATACATAGGCCAGGTGCTCTGTAACTTCTCCTGTACCATTAAGGCCCTTATCTTCCCCTCAAGTTTTACAGGCACAAGAACTATTTGAGGATCCCCCACGTATGTCTTCTATGATGCTCACTCATCTTGAAGAGACAACCTTTGGAAGGACCACTAGAGGAGGGGCTCCTGGGATCTGATAAGACCAAAGGCTCATCATGGTCAACAGTTTTATGTTAACTTGGAAAATAGGTAGATGGGCAATTGTTCAGATGTCAGGATGCTAGTAGGAACAATTGTTGTAGGCCAAAATATTCTTGGGGGTCAGTTTCTGTGCAGATGTCTTTGAGATTTCAGCTTTGGCCTCTGGCTTTGAAGCCTGCTCTGGGGGAGCATCCTTTGTCCTGGAAATAATTTTGATAAGAGTCAACTGACTTTCCCCATGATTTCCTGGGGTCTTGATAACAAAGCCTTATCATATCCGAGCTACTTTCAGGGTATGACAGACTACTATATTGATAATAAAGTTCCAGGATATGATTAGGATAAGAGTACTTGAATCTTTGTGTTTTGGATCTTTAAAAACCTTGTTCAAAGAATCACTAAATGGAGTTCAGGGTTCTTCCTTGGATTCCTACCCACATCATACTGTCATTTCTTATTCACATTTCCAATCATGCTTAGTGCTGGACACTGAGCAGCCCAATGACAAACAGTTATTATAGTTGATAATAAAATTATATTATTTAAAAATTTGTGGCAGCCTAGAATAATGGGATTAGCACCATGGCTAGACATAGTGGTGATTTGGTAGTAGGGACCTGGGTCCCCTCCATGGCAAGCTAGGGGCAGATTGTAGGGTGTCAGTTGGAGGAGGAAGAGAAGAAGGAGGAAGAGAAAGAGGAGGAGGAGGAGGAGGAGAGAGAGGCTACTGCCCATGGTTAGAGATTAACTGCTATTGTGGAGCAGTATGACAATTGCTTTTTTTTCTTTTGGGAGAACAACTCCAGACCCACAATTTAGGAAGATTTGTGTGTGTGTGTGTGTGGGGGGAGATAGGGGAACCTTCTCTGAAATGAGTGTTTCTCTTTTTTCTAGAGTGCAGGAATTTGGGAATGTGCCCCCCAGAGTCATGTGTGGTTCTCTGTTGTCCCTCTCTCTGGATATATAGTGTATTTTAGCCATTCTTGGAACTTCCTGTAGATTTTTGGGTTGGTATTGGTGGTCAGACTTCCTATATACAGAAGACCTTCTTGAGAAAGCCTCATACTGACTGTCTCAAAAACCCTGCCTTGGCAAAATTTGAGAACTTCATAAAAGATGTTTGATGATGATGGTGATGATGATAAATTCTTTGGACTCTGCCATTAGGATGCCTCAGCTGCTGTCTCACCTTGGAACTTCCTTCAGAACACGGGGCCTCTTCACCCTGCAAAATCCATCCTTCCTCTAAAGCAGTGGTTCTCAACCTGTGGGTTGTGACCCCTTTGGGGGATGAATGACCCTTTCACAGGGGTTGCCTAAGACCGTCGGAAACCACATATTTCCAATGGTCTTAGGAACCGAGGATACCCGCTCCTCTATTGGTTCCAGGCGGGTCCACCCACATGCAGATACGAGTACCGAACATGATGACATCATCACGCCAACCCCATCACATACACCCCGTACAAATACAGGTGTATGTGACAGGGTTGGCTCCATAATGTACTTATGCGGACCAGTCACATGTGTAGAGAGCAGCTGCAGTGTTGAAAGCAGCAGTATTGTGGTAGAATGACACTTCATGAATTATAATTACTGAGTCAGTGTAAAACATGTATTGTAAAATAATCAACTACTGCAAAAAAAAATATCTGTACCATGGGAACTTAATCTGGATGCTCCTTGGTCTTTTTATATTCAGCTGTGGTTCATGTGAATACTGCCCCCTTGTGATAGTAACAGGTATGTAAAAAAACCAACACAGAATGGTAAATTGTAGGAAATGAACTGTATTTACTGACTGCCAATCTTTTGTATTATTAAAGCTATTGTTATATATTATTTTCACTAGCAAACCATCCCATGACAATGGATTGTATAGAGAAGAATGTTAAGAAAAGAAAATATAGTGAGGATTTTTTACAGTATGGTTTTACCTCAATAATTACAGCAGGAATTGAAAAACCGCAGTGTGTTATTTGTTGTGAAGTTCTATCAGTTGAATCCATGAAGCCAAACAAACTAAAACACCATTTTGATAGCAAGCACCGGAGCTTTGCCGGCAAGGATACCAACCATTTTAGAAGCAAAACTGATGGACACAAGAAAGCCAGACTTGACACTGGTGGCAACTCCCACAAACAAAACGTAGCAGCTGTTGAAGCTTCATATTTGGTGGCACAAAGAATCACTAGAGCTATGAAACCTCACACCATTACTGAGGATTCACTGTTACAAGCGGCCAAAGACATTGTTTGAGTTATGATTGGAGACGAATTTATTACAAAATTGAGTGCAATTTCCTTATCTAACGACACTGTCCGCAGAAGAATAGATGACATGTCTACTGATGCTGATATTCTTAATCAGGTAATCCAGGAAATTAAATCTGCTCCACTTCCAATATTTAGTATCCAGCTTAATGAATCTACAGACATTGCAAACTGTTCACAGTTACTGGTTTTATGTGAGGTATGTTAATGATGGCGACTTTAATGATGAGTTTGTTTTTTGCAAACTTCTTGAAACTACAACTACTACACGTGATGTATTTGACACAGTTGATTCATTTCTGAAAGAGCATAAGATCTCTTGGGAAAAGGTTTGTGGTGTTTGCACAGGTGGTGCTTCAGCTATGCTAGGATATCGATCTGGATTTCAACGTTTGGTACTGAATGAGTCACCAAAAGTCATTGGAACTCACTGTGTGATTCATTGGCAAATATTAGCAATAAAGATGCTGCCATAAGACTTACAAGAAATAATGAAAAGCATCATAAGTTCTGTCAATTTTGTAAAGGCGAGCACTTTAAACAGTCAACTGTTTTTGCAGTTGTGCAATGAGTTGGATGCGCCGAACAATGCTCTGCTATTTCACACTGAAGTGAGATGCTTGTCGAGAGGAAAAGTTTTCAAATGTGTTTTTGAGCTTTGTGATGAACTCAAAACGTTTTTTAATCAGAAAGCAAGACTGCAGTTTGAAGCACTTTTCAGCGATAAAAGTGAACTGCAAAAAGTAGCTTACTTGGTTGACATCTTTGCCATCTTGAATGAGTTAAATTTATCTCTGCAAGAACCAAATGCAACATGCCTTGACTTGTCTGAAAAGATCCGATCATTCCAAATGAAACTTCAGCTTTGGCAAAAAAAATTTGGATGAAAATACAATTTACACATTGCCTACCTTTCTTTGAGGAACCTGACATTGTACCAGACAAAAGGATTGTGATGATAATTTCTGTGAAAGAACACTTGCACATGCTTACAGATGAAATTTCTTTGTACTTTCCAAATCTACCTGACATCCTATTTGCACTTGCTAGAAGCCCATTCACAGTCAAAGTTGAAGATGTTCCTGAGACAGCACAAGAGGAGTTCATTGAACTTATTAACAGCGATGCAGCAAGAACTGATTTCTCTACGATGCCAGTTACAAAATTCTGGATCAAGTGTTTGCAGTCATATCCTATTCTCTCTGAGACTGTGTTGCACCTTCTTCTTCCATTTCCAACAACATATCTTTGTGAAACAGGGTTTTCCAGCTTGTTGGTTATCAAGTCTAAATACAGACGTAGGCTTGTTGTGGAAGATGATCTTCATTGTGCTCTTGCAAAGACTGCCCCAATAATTTCTGATCTGGTGAGCAAGAAGCAATCTCAGCCTTCGCACTGAAGTTGGCTTTTTATGCATATTGTCGCAAAATGTAGCAGTGTAGTTTACTGTTGTTATATTAAGACTGTTACCCATGTTACACCATGGTTCAAGACAAAATTTCATTTATTTGTAATTAGAAATAAATATTTCACAATGTATAATTACATATTGTTTTTGTGATTGACCATGCTTTAATTATGTTCATTATGTAACAATGAAAATACATCCTGCATATTAGATATTTACATTACGATTCATAACAGTAGCAAAATTACAGTTATGAAGTAGCAACGAAAATAATTTTATGGTTGGGGGTCACCACAACATGAGGAACTGTATTAAAGGGTTGTGGCATTAGGAAGGTTGAGAACCACTGCTCTAAGCCCTTCTCTTGAACATCTCTCTGCCATACTGGCCCCCTTCTCCTATTGGTGAGTTCCTCCCAGGGCCTACATTTTGGAGAAGGACCCAGGTGGTTATGCTTTTGACTTTTTGGAATTCAGCTTCAGGCCCGTGAATAGGTACTCCCATCATCCCCTTTTCAACACTTTTTTTGTGTTTTCTTCCCCCATTAGAATGTAAGTTCCTTGAGGACAGAGACTATCTTTCTATTTGCTTGTGTTTGTGTGGCCAATGTTTCTTAGCCCAGTGCCTGGTATATAGTAAATATAATAAATACTTGTTGTGGGGCCACTAGGTGGCACAGTGAGTAGAGCACTGGTCCTGGAGTCAGTAGGACCTGAGTTCAAATGCGGCCTCAGACACTTAACACAACACTTACTAGCTGTGTGATCTTGGGCAAGTCACAACCCCAACTGCCCTCCAAAAAGTAAAAAACAAAATAAATACTTGTTGTTTTGCTTCCTTGAGAGTAAGGATCGTTTCATCTTTTGTGTTTGTATTTACAGCATCTAGCACATAACAAGTGCTTAAAAATGCTTGTGGATTGATTGAAATATGAGAGTTTGTACTTGGTTTAGAAAAATCAGTTACTTAAAAACAGTATAGGAGAAAATGGCTATTTTTGGTAGAAATGTCCTGGCAATTTTTTTGAGCAGTAGGAAATCAACACTGATTTTATATTTTAAAAGCTAAATGGATCTGAAGCTCATTATTTGTATATGCCTTTCAGTAGTACAGCTCATAAACAATCTATGCCTTATTATGCTATGTGACTTTTTTCCAAGTCATAGTATAAATCTTTGATGAGGGACTCACCTCAAGATGGGGACTTATCTCTAGATTTCTTAACATTATATAGATATCAATGCAGCATTCAGAATATCTCTTATTCCCCATTATTGTCACATGACCAGTCAACCCCCTTTTCTGGTCATACTTCTCTTTGATATTTTTTATGCTAGTACTTACAAGTAATTTATCATCAGCAATATGTTGTACTTACCACGTGTACTTACCAGTCTCTTTACTGACTTTTGGGGTGACTTACAATTTTGATTCTGCCAAGATTATAGTTTCCCTTGATTTGCAACCATCTAAATATCACTGCAGGAATAATATAAAAAAAAGAAAGGTTTGCATTTTGGGGAAAAGCTTGGGGTCAGTGAAAGAGCTTTTCAGTTTCCCAAATGTAATCCAGAGAGGCAGTATCATGTGGTACATAGGATCATCTCAGAGTCAGGAAGACATCTGTTCAAGTTCCAGTATTGACATATATGTGTGTGTGTGTGTGTATACATATATATATATATATATACATATATACATGTATATGTATATGGTTGTGTGATCCCGCACATGGTTCCCCAAGCAGTACTCTAGGACTATAAATTATAGAGCAGGTGCCAATTTGCTTTGGAAGAAGGAATTTCCTCATTAGCAGTTCTCTATACTAGTAAAATGGATCTTCACCACCTCTCCTGCTCCCAGCATCTAGCCTCTTTTCCTCCTATGCAATTCTAGGTCCAGCTAATTGTCCATTTGC
>JAQQSW010016904.1:0-11571 GCA_028646575.1 Pseudocheirus occidentalis | reverse complement strand
CCATGCCATACCATGCCCCACAGGCTGCCTGTGAGTCTTAAATGAGATGATATATGTAATACTTTTTGTAAACCTAAAAGTTCTTTATGTGGCAGTTTTATGACATCAAAAAGTAACATGTATGTATATATATACACACATACATGTATACATACATACACACACATACATATGTACATATACACAAATGCATGTGTATGTAGGTGTCTCCAAAAGCTTTAATAGCTTAAAAACTGCACTAGTACTTTTGGGACATCCTTTATTACTTGTTCTATCATTTCAAACAGGTCTAACTCTGTTATGTTATTTAGGATTTTCTTGTCAAAGATTCTGGAGTGATTTGCCGTTTCCTTTTCCAGCTCATTTTATAGATAAGGAAACTGAAGCAAACAGGGTGAAGTGACTTGCCTATGGTCACAAGCTAGTAAGTGTCTGAGGACAGATTTGAATCCAAGAAGATGAGTCTTCCTGACTCCTGGTCCAGAACTCTCTCTGGTACCACCTGGTCCATCTTTTATTACTTAGGATTTGTGAAGTGCTTTTCCTACAATAGCTTTGCTGTGATAGTTTAAACCATTAAAGCTGTTGTGCTACCCACTGCTCCTTTTTTCCATCTTCCTTCCTTCCTTCCTTTTTTCCTTCCTTCCTGCTCTCTCCCTCTCCATCTCTCTTTCTCTCTCTCTCTCTCTCTCTGTCTCTGTCTCTCTCTCTCTCTCTCTCTCTCTCTCTCTCTCTCTCTCACACACACACACACACACACACACACACACTCTGTCTCTCTGTCTCTGTCTCTCTTTCCTTCACCACTGCTGGTCTCCCTCTCCCTCCTGAGCTCCAGTCCCACATTTCCAACTACCCCTAGAACATCTCTACTTGGATGTATCACTGAGGTTCAAACTCAATGTATGTGAGCCCTTTATCTTTTCCTCTAAATCTTTCACTGCTCCTGACTTTAACTATTTATCTCCATAGTGCCAATTGCTCATGACTGAAGCCTTGGTGCTAATTTTTACACTTATGTAGCACAGACGGAAGAGTGTTGACTGTGGAGTTAGAGGGTCTTTATTCTGATCCCCCCTCTGACATTTCTGATTTGTGTGACTTTAGACAGATCACTTCTCCAGACTTTGATTTCCTTGTTTTTAAACTGAGAGAGTTGGACTAAACCAAGGGTTCCGAATGTGGGATCCATGCGCCCCTCCAAAGGTGCATATGTAAATTTCAAGGGCTCCATGCACTTGGATGGGGACAAAATTACAGCTTTATTTTTATTGACTTTGATTTCCTTTTTACCTGTATATATTTTACTTTATACATTAAAAAACACTATTCTGAGAAAAGGTTCATTAGTTTCATTAGATCAACAAAGGAGTCTGTCATGTGCGCATGCATGGCATGCATGCACACACACACACACGGAGACACAGAGACAGAGAGAAAGGCAGAGACAGAGAGAGACAGAGACACACACAGAGACAGACAGAGACAGAGAGAGAGACACACACACAAAGAGAGGCAGAGACAGACAGAGACAGAGAGACAGACAGAGACAGACACACACACAGAGACAGAGACATACACAGAGAGAGAGACAGAGAGAGAGACACACACACACAAAGAGACAGAGAGAAAGAGACAGAGAGACAGAGAAAGAGAACTCTATCTGTAAGACCTCCTCTAGCTCTGATCTATTAGTCTGTGATTCTTCCTCTATCTTTCCCCCACTCTTCCCTCTGCCATTATCCTGATTCTTGCTCTTATTATCAATGCTCTGACTTCTAGAAAGAGGCTCTTTTCTGATATTTTCTGGTAGTTATGCTCAAAAGCCAATTTAGGGTTAGAGAAGCTTCTAGTTTAACATTTTCAAAGCACTTTGGTGAAAGGAACAGGAGAAGCAACATGGGGGCAATGGATGGAGGACCAGACTGAGAAGACCTATGCTCTGTTCCAGAAGCACCACTTCATAGCAATGTGTTCTTGGCCAAGTCACATCTCGGAGCTTCAGTTTTCTCATCTGTTAAATGGGTATAATGGTACAGTGGATAGAGATCCAGGCCTAGAATCAGGAAAACTCAACTTCATGAGTTTCAAATCTGGCTTCAGATACTGACTAGCACTACGACCTTGGGCAAGGCATTTAACCCTGTTTGCCTCAATTTTCTCATCTGTAAAATGAGCTGGAGAAGATAATGACAAACCACTCCAGTGTCTCTGCCAAGAAGACCCCAAATGGGGTCACAAGGAGTTGGACACAACTGAAATGACTAAACAACAACAATAACAGTGAGGGGTAACCCACTATCTGAGAAGGCAACACATCGCTTGTCAGGAATGCTGTAGAGAGATTCCCTGTTGAGGTACAGGTCTGACTTAGCTGATTGGTGAGGCAGCCGTGATAATAATGATTCTGGTGATGATGCTGATGGGGATGAGAGTGTGAATGAGGATAATCATGAAGGTGAAAACCAAGCTTAACTTTTTGAAATTTTGTTTTGTTTTGTTTCCAGGTTCAGAGGGCCTTGAAGAAGTCCCAAGCCTCTTTATAAGTTTCCAAGAGGTTTATCTCTGGAAAGGTGAGCTTAATGTGAGAAGACCAATATGCAAATAGATCTGTGATCTCACTGACTTGAACGTCCCTTACAACGGGACACATTGCAACTCATCCTCACCTGCCCACCCTGTGTGACTATTGCCCGTTATCTCCCAAACATTCCCCACCCAATGTTCTGGAGGTCTTCCTTAATTTCTCTGGAAATCACAAGGACCCCAGAGGAGCACTCAGGTTGTCCACTTGTCCCCTCTCTTGCCACATGGCCAACCCACCCTCTTTTCATATCAGACAATTCCTTCATGTCATCTTTTCCTCCTGTCCCTTATTGGTTATGTATTGTATCCTGCTCACTCCCACTACGCACCTCTCTGTAACCTGCTGTATTTTACTTATTTCTTGGTTCTTCAGAAGAAGTAGTGTTTCACTTGCCATAGAAAAACACCATTAACGTGTTTATTATGTGAGGGGTCAAATGCATTTATTAAATTATGCATTCACAACCCTCCATGTCTTCATTGGATACACTGTTCACCTCTAGGATAAGTGCGCTGCTTCCTTATCTAGAAGGACTAGCCAATGAAATAGGAAAGCCTCTGCTTATCTAGCAGATAAGACATCAAAGTTAAAAAGGATTTGGAAATACAAGAAAGGAACCAGGTAGAAGAAATTGGCCACTTACTAAGTCACAGGGAGATAAAAACTGTACTTACCAGGAGCTGCTGGAGTTACTAAAGTAGACATAGCCAAATCCCATGAGGTATTTTGCTTTTAGCATCAATAGCCCTTGTCTGTTCTCACTTGAGGCTAATCCTGATGAGAGAGAGGATAGTTTATGTGGTGAGTCAGGCCTGAAGCCCTGAGTGAAATTGTGAGGACACTAAGGGTTTTCTTTAGCTCAGTGGTTCAAGAACTCCCCAATGGTCTAAGGCATTCAGGCTAAACATTCTTTAACGGCTCCTTAAGCAGTAAATAATTACCCAATTATGCTACTAATATATATTTTATCTGTGACAATAAGGCCCCAGCATGCTTAAGTATTATAGGTTTGTCGTGATTTTAGTTATTGTAAGCACTTAACTAATAAATCTAATAGAATATTATGAATAGTGTATTAAATTACTTTGGCCGTTCACAATGACATTTTTTTTTCATTGCTATTGAAAGGAGTTTTGCAGAACAAAGAAGATTGGGAACCACTGCTTTAGCTCTGTATCTGTCTTTGAAGCCTGTTCACCACCCCCACCAGTATTCAGTGAATCCCGTTTCAATTCTTCCATGGTTCCTGGCTCCTTTAGAGCCCTCATACCCCTCTCAGTGCCTCGGGGGCATCCTATTCTTGGCAGACTTCATTTTTGGCATACTCTCAATATAAAAGGCCAAGGTGCTTTCTGCTAATGGCTTAAAGTGTATCTCAGGAAGGAGCTGTGTTGGTACCACTTAATAACCAGCTCTCTGAAAAAAAAGTACATACAACACATTTTTAATTTTGATTTGTTGCTAACATGTTTTACATTACTTTCTTAAATCTAGACAAACCACAAAACAATAAATTAAGCTCAAATTTATAGCATTTGTAGATTTCCAAGGTGTTTTATTATTAGGAAAGGGGAAGATAGGGAAAGGAACAAACATTTTTTAAGTACCTGGGCTAAGCGCTTTACAATATTATGTCATTTGATCCTCACAGCTGTCCTGTGAGGTATGATTCTCAAGTTCTAAATTGGGGAAACTGAGGTAAACCAAGCTTACTGACTTGCCCAGGATCATAAAATTAAAAAGTAGTTAAGGCAGGATTTGAACTCAGCTCTTTATGATTC
Source organism: Pseudocheirus occidentalis (assembly GCA_028646575.1). NCBI lineage: Eukaryota > Metazoa > Chordata > Mammalia > Diprotodontia > Pseudocheiridae > Pseudocheirus > Pseudocheirus occidentalis. The sequence continues at coordinate 7,203 of JAQQSW010016904.1, read as the reverse complement.
CAAGCCTACCACTCTATCTACTGGGCCACCTGGCTGCTCAAACTAGAATCATAGTTGGTGGTTTAGACTTTTTATGATTGCTACTTCCCACATGGAGCCTGAATGACTGATTTCTTTTTTCTTCTAGATTCAGATGCGGCTACTCAGGTAAAGTCTACAGAATGTAGCCAGGAGGCTGCTCAAGGACGGGTTACTCCACTAATACCAGGTAACCATAGTTTAGTGGTGAATTTTTCACACACATAGACTATTGATTCTTTGGTGGGGAAATAACATTGATTCCTTTTATGTGATAGCAGTTACCTTATATAGTACTTCCATCTCCATTAAGCCCTTCTTATCACAAAGGAAGACAATTAGGCAAAATTATTTACGTAACATGAAGGAATGGGTGGCCTCTGCAGTGGTGTTATGCTAACATCAGTCAGAAGATTTTTAGCCTACAGAGAAAAAGGATTTATGGGAGAGGTAGAGTCGCTGTATACAAATATAGGAATGGTTACCATATATTAGAGTTACTTGACTCATTCTGTTTTGAACTAGAGGATGGAATGAGTCACAGTAGGTGAAAATTACAAGGAGATGTATTTCCCCTTATTAAAACAGAAGCTCAATGATGGCAGAAACCTCTTTTCTAACCCTTTTTTAATCAATCAGTCTACATTTATTAAATGCTTACTAAGTGCCAAGCATTGGGTTAAGCACTGGGGATACAAAAAGAATCAAAGGACAGTCCTGCCCTCAAAGAGCTTACAATCTAATGGAGGAGATGAAATGTAAACAGATATATACAAAGCTAGCTGTATACAGAAAGTCTGGCACAGTACATAGAGTGTGCACTTGGATTCTGAAAGATCTGAGTTCAGATCTGGCCTTAGATACTTACTAGTTGTATGACCCTGGGCAGACCATTTAATTTCTTTCAGTTTGGTTTTCTTATTTGTAAAATGGGGACAATCGTAGCACCTACCTCGTAGTGTTGTTTTAAGGATTGAATGTGACAACATTGACTTGCTGTGGGTTAAAAAACATCCCATCAGCATTTTGAGTCCTCTGATGCTGATTGATCTCTTCTCTCTGAAGCTTGTGTGGACCTTGCGAAAGAGAGCTAGAAATGTGCCTAAATAGTCAATAATGCCAGTGAGTACCTATGGATCAAGCATTTAAGAGAGTGTCTCTTCACAGATACTTTAGGAGACCCATTCAAATATTGAGGCCCTAACTATGAACCATCTAGCAGTGTGTTAGATAGAAAAGCCTTCATTGCAAGAGGAAGGTGGCTACTACATGGCTACTACATTCATCTAGCATCTGCTCTTATGGGGGAGGACAATTAGGCAAGTTGGTGGCAGAGGCTTGGAGAGGAGAGAGGGAGAGATGGGGAAAATACAAAGTCTAACCAATTTTGTACCTTTTCAGTCAATTATGTTCCTGGGTCTGAAAACAATAATGTGATTCAGGGAAAAAATCTTTCTCATTTTTCAATTTCTTCTTCTTTTTTTGGACTGGCGACATCTGATTACTATCTCCATTTTCCCCTCATATTCTCCTCTTTTTGGTCTCTTCTAGAGCTAGAGGGGCCTCCCTTATAATCAGAGCAATGCAAAAATGGGTATCTCTCTATGTGCACGCTGACTGGCACAGAAGAAAGGGGAGGGGAGAGTAAAGAGTAGAAGGTACAAGTCTGGATCTTGATAAGTAAGAACACTTCCACCTCATCTTTCAGAAGAAAACACGTGGTAATCAGTTTTGAGAGTACAAACACATATTCAGTTTTTGATCATCTCAAGTGGAACATTTGACTGAAAATCAAAAGACTTATATTCTTGAATTAACTTTTGATTCATAATGTGCTCATCTTTCTGCCCCCTCAATTTCCCAGGTATTAGAGGAGAAGATTTACAATAATGCTGCAGGAACACTGACCTGGGCACGGGAGTCAGGAAATGGGCATCCTGGTCCTAACTTTGCTACTAATTAGCATTAGATCATGGGAAAGAACCAACCTTTCCGAGACTCAGTTTCCTCTTCTGTAAAATTAGGAGATTGAACTGGATGGCATCTAAGGTCCTTTCTAGTTCTAAATCTGTGATCTCATGACTAATTGTACCTTTGACAGTTCAGTGGCCCAGTGGATAGAGCCCCAGGCCTAGATGCAAGAAACCTTGAGTTCAAATGCAGTCTCAGACACTATTTGTGTGATTCTAGGCAAGTCACCTAATCCTGTTTGCCTTAGTTTCCTTATCCATAAAATGAGTTAGAGAAGGAAATGGTATCTTCACCCAAAAAACCTAAATGGATTCACAAAGAGTCAGAAATGGTTGCATAACAACAGCAAAATCCCTTCTGGCCCTGATGTTCTACTTTCTGACATTCTAATATCTAAGAACCCTTTCAGCTCTAAAATTTCCAGTTTTATATACTAACACTCTTTGTTTGAAGGGCTTTTTCATCTCTAATGTCCTATGCACTATGTTCTTATGTTCTATGTTCTAAGGAGTATTTCAGTTCTAACATTCTGTATCCTAATTAACTCTTAACATTCTACGTATCTTAGAGAAACAACTGGGCATTCTATGATCCTGTTCATTGTTTTTTTCGGTTGTTTTTGTTGTTGTTTGCTTCTACTCATAAGCTGTTTCTTGTGATGTTAGTAAGCACAGTGACTGGCATGTTGTACGTTCTTAATAAGTACTAATTGAGCGACTGACTAACTGAATAGGCGATGTGTATAAGTCTGTTTTATAAAAAGTGGAAACCGGTCCAGGGAAAGATCCCAAAGAACTCAGGGGCACCATTGGGATCTGGCCTCCAAGTGAGTTGAGAGCCAGGCCCTAGAATGTTATAGAAGTTGGTTAGCTAACACTCTTAACCTATTTTCTATGCAGATAAAAGGATGAAAGGAAGTCTTGCCAGACAAGGGCTCTATTTTAGACATTCTCATTGTACCCACCCCATTATAGTCCTTTTGAGTCTCTCATCTCCAGTACCACAATCACAACTGCCAAGATACTGGGTATTTTCTCACACTTTTGAAAACATGTATTTAGTCTGAGATTGGATATGCTCTCTAGTAGAATGCGCTGGCACTCATAAACGGGGTCTCCCTGAAAGATGTCTGTCCTTCTGGGTGACTTTTGCAAATCCTCTTTGGGACTTGGTTTCTCTCTCTGTAAAATAAAGGAACTGAACTAGATGGTCTGTGTTCTGACATTCTCTCTTAATAAGGTCTCATTGTAGACTCTTTGAAGACAATGACTTTGGTTTTTATACATATATCCCCAGTGCCTAGTACAGTGCTTGGGAAATAAAAAGCATTTAATAAATAATAGGCAGTATGGGACAGTGGGGAAAAAATGACAGATTTGGAGGCAGAGGACCTGGCTTCACGGCCTGACTCTGGCACTTAGTCTCTCTACAACATTTGGGTCGGTCACCTTACTTCTTTGCTTCTAAGTTTCTTCATAGGTAAGGTTAAGGAGGTGGACCAGATGGTCTCTGAGATGTAGGTTTCGATCTATATAATTTAATGATAATGACAGTAATTATTATGACTTTTAGATAGTACTTTAAGGTTTGCAAAGCACCTAACAAATATCTCAAAACAACTCTAGGAAGATGCTGAGTTATTCTCTAACTCATCATTTTATGGGCCTAAGGAAACAAGGTTTAGAGGAGCTGAGTGACTTGCTCAGGGTCACACAGTTACTTAAAGGCCTTCCTATCCTAAAATAAGAAGGGAATAAGCATTTGCTAAGGGCCTACTATGTACCAGGCACTGTGCTAAGTATTTTTAAAATAGTATCTAAAAGTTATGTGATTTTAAATTAAAGTCGACATACAGTTTCCTTTCAACTCGGTTTCTCTTTTTCAGATTCAACAGTGGAACTTTTCTCCCAAGTGGACACAGAGCTTGTTCTCATAGATGGAAACAGGACTGTGCCCAGCCAACAGTACTGGCTCTTCAAGCTCCAGCATTCAGCCCAGCAGGCAAAGCTGTGGTGTCTCTATCGTAAGAAATCTCAAAAATGAACCCCCTTGCCAGTTGTAGAATCAGACAGCCCCAGCTTATTCATAGCATTCTTTGTGAGACATATATGTCTCAATTCAACATGGATTTATTGACCAAGTAAACAATATTCATTCTTGTACTAGCTGCTGTGAGGGTGCAGTAGTCTGAGGAATTAGGTAATTTGGCCTTCACCCTTGAGGAGATTAAGTGTTCTCTTTACTGTTCCCTCAAATGCCACAACCACATCATCCCCTTGCTTTTGTTCTTCAGTGTCTAGAATACCCTTTCCCCTTCCCACCACCAGCCCCATTTATCTGGACCCAGTTCAAATGCTACCTACCTTCTCCCTCATCATCCCAACCCATAGTGATTTCTCCTTCCTCTCCCCTCCTAGAGCACATGCTGGCCAGACCAGTCATTGGCCATGTTATGATTTTTATTGTTCATTTTCCTCATCTCTCCAACTAGGCTAGAAACTCTTTGATTATAGGAACTCTACCTTCTACATCTTTTAATGTCTTACAATGTCTAGCACTGTGTCCCTCGGATCCTAGGTGTCCCATACGTACGCGAAACAGACATTAACCAGTCAATGAACAAGAAAGTCCTAAAATGAATATAATCAAATATCCTAATAAGGTGCACCAAGTGAGCCCAACCGGCCAGTTATAAATCAATTCAGTTCTACAGCTATGTGCTAAACATCCTATTTCTAATTTATCCTGAATATGGTTTATTTGTGCCTAATTGTTCTCATGTTGTCCCCCCATTAAACTGGGAGCTCCTTGAGAGCAGGGACTGCCATTTGTTATTCTTTGCATTCTCAGTTCTTAGCACAGGGCCTGGCACATAGTGGGCACTTAACAAATGTTTATGGACTGACTAATTGAGTAAAGAGCACCATTTTGGGCAATGGGGCAATGTAAAGATGAATGTCATTGTCTATACCGTAATGGAGCTTTCGTTCTAAGATACTGAAGTTTATTTATACCAATAATATAATGTAAAATGGAATTTGTTATGGATATAGAAGAGGTTGCAACTGGGTTGATTGCATGTGAACAACTATGGCTATCACTCGTCTTTCCCTCTAATTCTCTGTGGGTCTTTGGCATTCCTCTTCCACAGGGGCTTCCCCATCAACCCTGACTCCATTCCCCCCACTTCAATCTTTTAGAACACTAAGGCAGGGGAAGGAAGGTAATTCAGATGGGGAATCCCTGAGTTCCCCCACCTACTCAGGAACTCCCCAAAGATAATACCTTCCATCTCCTTCCTCACTGATCTCAAAGGTTCAAAGAAATGAAAAGTTTAAAACAAAAACATGCTCTACCACAGAAAGTTCGGGGAACCCCAGAGTTCCCTGAACTTGATGTGAGGATGTAAACTAAAGATGAAATAGATTGAAGAAATCACCTTTACTGGTAATCTGACACCGAGTTCAGGGAAGCCCAAACAATGTTTTAAAATCTTGCTCCTCAACCTGCCTGGACAGTTGGGTTAGATGGTTTGGGGAAACTTCTTTTGCATTTAATGATGAAAAGTTGATAAAATCAAACAATTGATCTGCAAAAATATCTGTAGTCAACGTTGGCTGACTAAATAATTAATTCCTTGAGTAGGCTTTCGGCCCAGGGGTAGAGGGAGACAGAAGCTGATAGCCAGTCAGACAAGAGCAATTTTCAAAACCAAATACCTCTTGTCTTTCTGTAGGCTGTGCTCAAGAGAACACTTTCTGTCAGCTGGTGGAGGTACGAAACACCAGCAGCGGGGATTTCACCTGCACACTCTTCCTGGAAGCTCAGATGTGTGACGATTCCCTTACATTCACACCTGAGAGCTGCACTTTTGTTCTTCCTTACAGGCCACAGACCCTTTTTCACAAAAAAGGTGAGGAATTTTTTTTTCGTATTCATAAAACGACTTTCTTTTTGTAGGGTATATTTTAGTATTTAGTATTTTATTTATTATCTCATTTTTGTTTTTATTGACATCTGTTTTACCCCCCAAATCACCTTTGTTTCCAACTGGATCTCTCCTACACAGCAAACCATCCCTTGTAACAAAGGAGAAAAAGGAAAAGAAAGAGAAAAGAAAGTAGTAAAACCAACCAACACATCCATTGTGACAGAAAACATGTATAATATTCTATACCTGTAGCCTTCTGTGTCTAACAAAGAAAAAAGAAATATTCATTTTTTTCTCATCTTCTTAGGGGCTAATTTTGGTCATTATGATTGCCCTGTGTCCAATTTCAAACCTCCTTGTTTCCATGTCCATTGTCATAGTTGTTGTGTATATTTGTGTATATTGTTTTCCTGATTCTTCTTTCTCCATGATACATCAGTTCATGCAAGCCTTCCAATGCTTTTCTAATGTCTCAAAATTGTTACAGTGCTGAATGTTTTTAAAGAAGTAAATAAAAATGCTGCTGTAGGCAGCAGCTCTATTCCTCAGGAGGAAAGACCTGGATAAAGAATAAGGCAAAGAACCCTTCTTTTCTAGATCAGAAACAGCAGGGAATGAAAACCTTATCCCTGAATGTTCTTTTGAGCAATTATGGATACATAGAGTATTTTTGACCCGCTTTCTTAAGGTCAGACAAGCTACATCTCCCTTCAAGGTTCCAGTGTCTTCCAAGGGGTGTGTAACTGTAATGGTAATCAATTTGTTTGATATTTAGGGCTAAGTAGATCAGATACTTAGGACTAAGTACATCATATACTTAGGGTTAAGTAGATCCTAGTAAATTAGGGCTAAGTATAGAACTTTGTCCATTGGTGAAAGGGTGTGAATTCCCCTGTTGATGTGGAAGAATGCTATTGGCTGAGACACTCCCCTGCTGACTTGGGAGAAGGCCAGTGTTTATAAGCAGGAGAATTTTAGAGACAGACAAGATTTTGGATTTGGCTCCTCAGTGACGCTGACTGAAGACATGAACAGGATGGGACTTTGTTTGTTGGTGGCCTGGCTGATCCTTGAGTTCTAGGCAAGAGAAGTTCTGAAGGGTTTGAGGTGTGCTGAACCTTGTAAACTTCAGTGTGTGCCGGGGATTGCCCTGAGGACTGGACAAGGACCTGGGAACTGTTCATCTCTGAGGACTGGACGAGAGCCTGGCGGCTTTCAGCTCCTGAATCTAGGTGATTGTCTGGCAGATTCAGGAGGGAGCTGGGACCAGGGAAGAGGATCCA
>JAQQSW010016903.1:0-11572 GCA_028646575.1 Pseudocheirus occidentalis | reverse complement strand
TGGAGGAAGCAGAATGATCCCAGCATCTGGGAGCTGGGCTGCTACTGGACTGAAAACTGAGTTGGAGTTCTCTGTGAGAGCAGAATCAGGTTAAGGAGGAAGTGGCTGCTGCCTCTTGGAAATCTGAGATTTTTTCTGGGTCCTAGGGTCAGGTGAACTGCTGGAGGACTGAAGAAGCATGACCAAGATAAGCTGTTGTTTGTTTGTGGCTTGGTTGATCCTTGAGTTCCTGGCAACAGAAGCTGTGAAGGTTTAGAGATGTGCTGGACCTGTGAACTTCAGTGTGTAACAAGAGCTGGCCAGAGAACTGAACGAGAACCTGGGAGCCGTCTGCCTCTGAATTAAGGTGACTGTTTGGTGAATTCAGGTAGGAGCTGGGACCACGGAAGGGGATCCAGAGAATCTGACAGACCACTCCAAATCAAGATGAAGAAAAGGCCTGTCCTTGGATATTGAACATGAGATGAAATTGAAGTTTACTAGACACAGAGGGGTGGAGGGTTTGTGTAATTTTCTAATGACTGTATTTAGTCATTAATGATACTTAGTAATTATGAATCTGGATAAGTGACTGATTAAGTTAACGCATGATTGCCCCAAGAGTGGAAGATTGATTATTGTATTGTGAGATGATTGAATGATTAAGTAAGAAGGATTTTCCCCTTAGGGAAACCAAATGATTATTCTTTTGTTCTTTGTTCCAAATACTGTGACCACTTTGGTGAAAACTATGTGGCCATTCTAATGTTAAGCTGTTGTGAATACTATATTGTGATTTTCTGTGATAAGATGTTATGTTGTGAATATTTTACTGTACTTTGATTTTCTGAGAAAGTTGGCATTGATTTGTTATGGAATAAATGGAGTTGTTCACCATAGTGTGTAATCAGAACCTTAAAAGCTGTTCATCATAGCATTCCTTTGGGAAGCTGCTCATGCATGGCTTTACAACCAACAAATTGCTTAAGTACAAATGAGACTATATATCCCAAATCTTTTCCTTGGTGATTCGAATCTTTCTATTTATCCCCCACATCATTTTATACATATATTTAAATTACTTGTATTAAACCAATGTTATTTACTTACCCCTTTCAGGGATCAAAATGTTCTTCTCTTATAATGACAATATTTTATGTAATTTTCCAGTTAATTTAACTTTTTATTTATGAAAAAATACTTGTTTTTTGTTCTCTTCACCACCAAAGTGCTCCATATGAAAAAGAATCTTAAAGGGACAGTACCTTATAAAGGCAAATTCAAGTGCTATCTCCCCCCTGGAGTCTTCCTTTAATGATTTTAGGATTTCCTCTCTCTTCAAATTATTTTATATTTCCTTGCCTGTGTACTCGTCAAGCACAAGTGGAATGGTGGAGTGGAGGGCAGGGGCTATTTTATGTTTATCTTTGTATTTCTACCACTTAGCACAATGCTTTGTACATAGTATGCTCTTGAATTGAAAGAAACCATAGAGATCATCTACATTAATTCATCATTTTTCAGACACACACAAACACACACAAACAAGTCTTAGAAAAATGATTTGCCTCGTGTGTAGAGTTGATCAGTGGCAGAACTAGTACCATAACCCAATATACCTTGATTCTTTCAGTATATTTTACTATACTAGGATGCACATCTGTAGCAGACAGGGAAACTGCAGAAGCATTTGCTTTATGTTAATACAGACTAAACGATAGGTCTCTCTAGTGCTCCATATGACAGGGCCTTAAATTTAAAAAATGTAATAGTGTTTGCCTAATCTAGCCTCCAGAATGTCCTTATTTGTTTTTTTATGTTGTATAATGTCCAATGCTAAACCCAGACAAAAAAACAGCCATTCCTTCCTTCCCTCCTTCCTTCCTTCCTTCCTTCCTTCCTTTCTTCCTTCCTTCCTTCCTTCTTTCTTTCTTTCTTTTTTTCTTTCTTTCTTTCTTTCTTTCTTTCTTTCTTTCTTTCTTTCTTTCTTTCTTTCTTTCTTTCTTTCTTTCTTTCTCTCTCTCTCTCTCTCTCTCTCTCTCTCTCTCTCTCTCTCTCTCTCAGCTTCCCCTCACTTTTTTTTCCTTTGCTTTTGTAGCAGTTACTCGGTGTTTATGGACTACATATGTATCAGGTTCAGATGGGAGAGCCTGAGGCCCTTACAATACAGTGTTTCTCTCTCCAGACTTTAGTGAGGCAGGAAAAAGGCAGATACAGAACAAAGATTTGCTTGAGTTGTGTCCTCTAGCTCCAGTTACATAGCCAAGCTAAAATGATCTCTGTAACATATAGTTATTGGATCAATACTAGAACATCCTGCTTATGTTCCAAAATGGGGAGTAGGGCACTTCCACTACACATCACTACCCCTTTCTTAAAGTAGTCTCCCCAGCCTTTTTTTATTTCTTACATATCTTCCTTCATCACTACCCATTGCCCCATTACCCTTGTATAAAATGATTTTTGCAACTGTTCTGTGAATTTTATTTCCAAGATTTATACCTTCTGAGGTCAGTAGTCTAGATGGATTTCTCCCTTCCTTTCATTTTAACCATCTTCCTACTAACCACCAACAGCCTCAAGTGAAATGGTGTAAAGATAACTGAAGTATAATAGATATCTATTTTTCTTGTTTATAACTAGGTATGACAAATCCTCTGGGTCAGTGTAGGCAGAATTGTGAAAATATGTGACACACACACACATACACACACAGTTTCCCTTTTTTCATTCCTTTCCCCTAAGAATTCTGTGCTCTTCAGACCCCGCCCCCCCTCGTTTTGCTCTACCAAAGTCTTCCTTCAGGGAGGGATCTGATGTGTCATTTAAGTTACTTCTCTGAGAGGTTAACCCTTTTATCAGGAATTGTGAAATGAAAGACTTTGTCTCCATTAGGGAGATTTCAGGCAAGGGAGAGAAAGTAGAGATTGAAAATTCCAAATACTCCATGAATCTTTGTTTTAAAAGTCTTAGATTTTTGGATCCATCCTTTTTGGGTGTGTTGAAGGATTATGGAGACCTTCCTAACATCATTGAATCTAAAATTCAGTCATTGCTCCACTTATCTGTGTAAGTGGTCCTGTAGAGCACTGTATGATAAGAGACTGATTAGGATTAATCAAATGAGAAGACGTGAATGGAATCTCCAAGAAAAGTTAAAAAATATTATGTGAGTTAGAAAGCATCATCATTCCTAAGGTGATTGTTATTTTTGTAGGGAAAGTAATTTAAAGAAAAGCAGCATTTAATTATAAAATTTGCCTTTTACAGCCATTCACTATCACTGATAGTTTGGGTATGATTAACCTCTGTCAAATTAAAAGGTTTAATTATTAGATATAATATACAACGTTTGATAATTTTGTTACTTAAAATCTTATATAAAATGTGATTTTGATCACACATAACTCAAAATGTTAACAGATTCCATTCAAGCTTGATTTAGGCAGTTCAGCCTTGTGAGGGTTGAATGAGGACATTTAGAAGGGCATTCTGAGCACCCCAAACTGGGCCAAGAAAAGAACATCTCTGCCACTGGAGACAATTTCAAATGATTATTTGCATTGCCAAGCAGAGCTCTCAGAGTGTAAGTCTACTGGATGTAAAAACTGAGAAAGGTGAAACAGCTACTTTTAAAAACTGAAGATATGAAGTGATAAAGGGTAGTGAAAGTCAATTAAGACTCTGAGGTTACAAGATGACAAGAATAATAAGACCAGAATAAAATCCACTTATAATTCCCTGCGTGTTGAAAAACCTGATGGTAGCATAAAGTAGTGGAATGAGCACTGACCTAGGAAATAGCATCAAGGTTTTGTTTCAGTCCTCCTGTGTGATTTTTGGCAAGCCATTTGACCTCTCTGTACCGAGTAATATTACAGTATAATTATATTAACCAACTACCCAGCCAGAAGGTCAAATGATGACTTTCTGAAATAGTCATCTGGTCAGTCAACAAACATTTGGTAAGAACTGACTATATTTCAGGCATTGTAATAGCGTTTCATCTATCCAGGCATCTATCAGACTTCTCTTTGTGGTGAAAACAAAACAGGGAAGGTCTTCATGGCAGAACTTAAGAATGGTATATATCATCTATCTATCTATCTATCTATCTATCTATCTATCTATCTATCTATCTATCTATCTATCTATCTGTCTGTCTGTCTGTCTGTCTGTCTGTCTGTTTGTCTGTCTATCTATCATGTAATATGGCATATATTATATACCACATATTGTATAATATGTCATATACAATAATAATAGCACCATCCATGGGAATAAAAATAATGCAGGCCTCACACTTTATTTTTGCCAAAATTAAATGACTTAGTTCAGGGGTCTACATATGATAGTCCAACGGCCAAATCCTGCCAACCACCTGTTTTGTATGGCTAGAAAGCTAAGCATGATTTTTATATTTTAAAAGAAAGTTTTATTGTCTCTAAAAGTATAAAAGGAACATTTGTATCTTGTTGACATACAAAAACGGGTAGCAACCTAGATTTGGGGAAGGTGTAATTTGAAGTATGCCTGAAACAGTTTTTCTGTATTAAAGAGTTTTGAAAATATGTCACCATTCACATACAAAAGGTTGAATTATTTGTATTATTATAAGTGAGAGAAATGGAGGGGATACTAAGGGAGACCACACCTACTTCTTTGCTGATTTGTAACTGTAGAGTTGAGGGTACATTTGAATGAGAAAGATTGTGTGTGGGGGCAAATATGATAGCCAAAGTTTATGAAATATTTAAGATGCTCATACACATATCCAAATTTTCCCACAAGATGTGATACTTGTATTGCTTCCACATACCACAACTAAACAGTGCCATGTAAAGGAAAAGGGTATATGTGGCTCCAATGTTGCTTGTTGGGGAAATGTCATTTGCTAGTGAGTGATTGCTAACATATTATCATACTCAAATTTTCCCATGCCTCTCTCTGTTGAAGTCCTTGGAACTTCTCAGAGTCCAAGTCTCCTAAACATAACTTGAAACTTTGAGGAGTATCTTTTAACTCATATGATATGAATGCAATTGACTTTTAATGCGATGACCACTTAAAGGAAAACAAAGAAGGCCTTCATTCATTGTACTCTCTTATGTGAAAATTTGCCAAGATTCATATTATAATCCAACATAACTATTTATTCAGTACTCAAAAGCAGTTAATTTTTTTGACATAAAACATAAGAGTAGATATTCAAGGCTATTTTAACTTTGAAATAATTTTAAAATCTAACCAAAAAGTATGTTTTTTTAAAATTCTTATGCTACGCATATCTATAGACCGATATCATATGAAGGAAACAGGATATGGATTTTTCCAGTGAAGGAGAAAATATGCCCTTTCTCTATATCACTCTCCATCTTATGTAGGATAATATCCCATGGAAAATTAAGATGGCTACTTAATGTAATTCATAAAAGAATACAGGACCTCAAGACTTTTTAATACTTTTGCAAATTTAGTAGAAACATTTCCAATGTCTCTACCATAGGTTCAAATAGTGTTACTGACATTACTTGGGTAACCTTGAGTCAGTTACTTAAACTCATGGGATTCAGCTTCTTTTTTGGTAAAAGAAGTGGGGTTAGACTAGATTATCCAAGGTTTTTTCTAGCTGTAGCTCTATGATCCTTTGATCCTATCTCTCAAGCAGCCTATCTGATGTAATCTGAAAAATCTCTGAACCCAGGTTTGTTCCCAATAAGTTTGCTACAGTTAATACCGTTTGAACAATTTCTTCTATGCTATCATGTTGTTCTCATAAGGGCATATTAAAACATATTTACGTTGCCAGGATCAGGGACTGATCTCATCCCACTAACCCAAGCACATGGCTATATTTGTCAGATTATTCAGCTATAATCTTGAATATCCAATAGAAGGGTCTGAAGGATATTAGATACAGAATATAAGAATATGATACAAATCAGAAGAATGTCTGTTGAGTAAAGGGTAGATTTTGACCAAAATTATTTTCTGATCAGCACAAACATAGGGAGAAATAGTAGAAAGATTATGATGGAGATAGGTTAACCATTTATCCAGTCAGAAGGACAAGTGATGATTCCCAGAAATGTTCATTCAAATAGTCATCAAATGTGTATTAAGTGATTATTATATGCCAGATACTATGATAGATCATAAGCCTGGAATACAATACTTAAAGTCAGATTCTCCAACTATCTTGACATCTATAGAGCTTTATCTGTGGCAAAGGCAGAACAGATAATGCTTTCTTTATGTATCTTAATGATACCATCATTCTAGAAGTGGTAGAAATGACAAGGGCTGATTCAGGCCAATAAAGAAAAAAACTCCCCACTAAAAAAGAATTCATCTCACATTAGGGTAAATGACAGCTCCTTTGTAGAATTCATAACAAGGTAAGGAAAGAGAACAAACATTTATTAAATACCTACTATGTGCCAGGCATTATGCTAAGCGCTTTACTAATATATTCTTATTTAATCCTCCCAACTCTGAGAAGGAAGTGCTATTATTATACTCATTGGCTAGTTGAGGAAACTGAGGCAGACAGATTTGTTACTCGTTCAGAGTCACACAACTGATAGGTTTCTGAGGTCAGATTTGGACTCAGGTCTTCCTGACTCTGGGTCTAGTGATATATCAACTTTACTACCTAGCTGCCTCAAGGGAAAGCCAGGACAGCTAGCAGTCAGACATGCAATCTAGATTTGGAGAAAAGGTATTTTAAATGTTTTAAGAAGGGAAACAAAAGAGTTCATCATCTTAATACTTATGGGGGCAAATTTATGAAAATAGGGATGGAGGCTCTGAAGAAATAAATTCTTTTTCCCCTCCTCTCTTTTAGAGCCTCTGTTTTCATTAGAAAAATGACCTGGAAACTAAGATTAGGAGGCTGTGGTGTGTAGTATCATACTTGGGAGATGGGAGACCATACACGTGTAAGAGAAGATGTTGTAAAAGATAATCCAGCAATTTAATACATAACAAAAACTTTTTGGTCTGAGAATGTATGTAGTTCTGGATTTCTAGCATCCAGTAATTCAGCTTGTTAAAACAGCTACTGCATGTTTATTTATTAAGTTGTCCATTAGGAAAATGTAATGTTATATTTTGGGGACTGATTTTATACTGCTGTGCACCCAGTAATTAACACAATTCTAAACAAACATGCTCTGTTGGCTTAATCCTCAATTCTAATACAGCACTATGAGAGAGATGATTACACAGTATCCCACTTGAATGGTCTGCCCATCCTATTTTGTGTGTGTGTGTGTGTGTGTGTGTGTGTGTGTGTGTGACACTTGAGGTTTATGTCTTTGGAGACGGTTTCCTGATGTCAAATGTAATTTTAGTTTTCTCAAACAGGCCACTGCTTGAAGAACTGGCAAAGGGAATTTCTCCTCCTCATTCTAACTGAACTCTTAGGAATCTTTTATCAGCTCAGATGAGGAGCCTCAGCTGTTCTATGAAACAGGTAAAACACACACACACACACACACACATATACACACACACACCATTTCAAATTTGGCTGCCAGTTCTGTGCTTCCACAGCAAGAGGTGTGTGCCTTTTAAAAACTTTCCTCACAAATTGTGACTCCTGTTGTATTATATTTGCTTTGGAAATAAAGGAAATTCCATTCTCTGGAGAAATAAGTAGTGTTTGTCATCTTATTGTTAGTGCTCAATTTTAAAATCTGATATAATAAAGGAAGAATATAATTGGAATTATCTCTCACTTAGATGACAGTTTATGATGGATGATGGAACCACATGTGATCCTGGTGATGGGCCAGCCAATATGATGTCTATTAGTTTTGCCATCTAAATCTGCAAAGGTGGACCAATAATTGACAGAATCTATGAGGTGCCATTATTTTGGTCATTTTTAGGGTAAATTGTTTGACCTGGATAACATGATCACATTCTGAGCAATCTGTTCATTTTGAGCAGTCCAGCTGTATTGGCCATATTCATAACTAAAATAATTCAGCATGCCCTACTTATTTTTTGGCATTAAAATGACTGGATTCAATCCATGGTCCTGCATCTGATTGATTACTTGGCAATTGTTACATTCAATCCAAGCAGCAGCAAATGCCTAGTCATTGAGTGGCCTGAGGTACCTACCTCACAGATATGTTTTGAGACTCAAGTAACATAATGTATGCAAAAAGCTTTGTCAATTTTAGAGTTCTACTTATATACCAATAATAATAATAATAATAATAATAATAGTTAATATTTATTCTGGCCACACCCCTCTATACTAGGCTTATATACTCAGTTTATTTAAATTCAAGCTCAAGACTTTATGTTTATACCTATTAAATTTCATTCTATCAATTCTATTATTCTAGTCTGTTGAGAGCTTTTTGAATAATAATTTAACTTTCATACAGTTTACATTCTTTATGTAATGCTCAAAATCATCATGATGATGATAGCATTTATATACTACATTTATATGCCACTTTGTAAGCACTTTACATATATCACTGCCTTTGGTTTCCATGAACAAGCTAAGGACAATATAAGCATTTGTTATTTAAGATTATGTGTTGGGAGAAAGAGGAGAATCTGAAAAAAACACTGTATTGTGTGAGCAGGATTGTGGCCACTTATAATAGAAAGATAGGCCTAGCTCTCATCATTTCTTGTTTTGTCTCTTTTTTCTCTGTCAAGAAGAACGACCTTTGCACTGGAAATGGCCCAAAATGGTTAGGCAACTGGTACTAATTAGTAATAAGAGATTGTAAGGGACCACCTACTGTCACTTGATGATTCCAAGTCACCTGTCACAGATGAACTACAGGTTCAGGTATCATAAGAAATGATTGGTGTGGGGGTGGCTAGGTGGCTCAGTAAATAGAGCACCAGACCTGGAGTCAGGAGGACCTGAGTTCTAATCTGCCCTCAGACACTTGACACACTAGCCATGTGACCTCAGACAAGTCACTTAACCCTAATTACCCTCCCCCCCCCAAAAAGAAAAAGAAATGGTTGGTGTGATTGTTAAACCACAATTAATGATATTAAATAGGTCACCTGTTTAGATTTAGACCTAGAAGCAGCCTTAGAGGTCATTGAATCCAACTCTTTCATTTTACAATTGAGAAAGTTGAAGCACAG
Source organism: Pseudocheirus occidentalis (assembly GCA_028646575.1). Lineage (NCBI taxonomy): Eukaryota > Metazoa > Chordata > Mammalia > Diprotodontia > Pseudocheiridae > Pseudocheirus > Pseudocheirus occidentalis. The sequence continues at coordinate 2,458 of JAQQSW010016903.1, read as the reverse complement.
GTAGATTATGTAACTTTCCAAAAGTCACAGACTTAGTAAGTGTCTAAGGCAAGATTTAGATCCCAAATACCCTGGTCCCAAGTCCTACATCTTCTTCTCCTTTTCCCTCTACTTCTCCTCTCCAAAAGAAGGTCAATTTTGATGGCCAAAAGTTGCCTACTTAACTTGAGGTTTATTGCCTAAATTTCTTTCTCAAAGACCAAGGCTTAAACCCAGTTCATCCTGGAGCTCATATATGGGACAACAATAGGTCCCTGCCCAAGCACCACTTAATGGTTATTTTTGAGCCCTCCTGGCTCTGAACGAATGCCAATAGTAACTGTTTTTCTTTTGGCCAGCAACCTGGAGGTTCTTCTCACAGATTCTTTTTTTTTTCTATTAAGGGGGCTATTCCTTGACTCACTCACCTCATTCAAGGTGAGAACTTGAAAAGAAAGACCTTAGTTGCGGCGGCTAGGCAGTGAAGTGAATAGAGCACTGGCCATGGAGTCAGGAGGACCTGAGTTCAAATCCGACCTCAGACACTTGACACATTTGATAGCTGTGTGACTTTGGGCAAGTCACTTAACCCCAACTGGCCTCCAAAAAGCAAAAAAACCCAAACAAACCCCAAAACCTTAGTTTAAAAGGACTAGGGTTTCCCATTGAATACTGGGCCACCTCCAGTCATCCTGATGAATATCTGGCCACTGGATCCAGATGGCTCTGGAGGAGAAAGTGAGGCTGGTGCCCTGGCACAGTCCTCCCTCATTCAAATCAAAGTGAACAGCAAGTCATGTTATTATCTCCCTGATGTCATGGTCCTCTTCAAGAATGATGGACACACACAACACACAACAACTCCACACTGCCTATTTTAAAGATAGAATACAAATGAAGAAGTACAGGACTAAAGAAGGGCAAAGGTTTCCTCAGTTTTCAACAAAAGGAAGGAAACAGAATAGTCTACTAATTATGGACCAATGGTTAGACTAAGTTAGTAGTTAAACTAAGCAGAATTTCCCCTTTGTCATTATAAAATGGAAATTTAAAATGCTCATGTGTTGCATTATAACCCATGTTTTTGTCTGCTGCAACAAATTGTGAATTTTTCAATACTAAAATGCAACCACATTGCTCTTCATGAGCAATTTATTAAATGAGCCCAAAGATCTAACTTAAAAAACAAACAAAAACAAATAGAAAATGCATCTTGCATCAAGAAACATCTGAATATATGTCCACATTTAAGTTTTAAAAAAAGTTAAAAGTAAAAAAAAAAGTTAAAATAAAAGACCCTCACTGATGGGGTCACCAATGAAGATTCATTAAAGTAGAATCAAATGACTTCTTCCTCACAAAATATCCCCTGATTGCATGAAATTCCTACTTGTGAAGTCCTTTCTCTGGCTTTGTCTCTTTGTGTCTCTTGTTAAAATTAAATATGCTGCATCAACTCGTTTTCATATTAGCCAAGATCAGGGCCCCCAGGGAATGGTGATAGAAACTTCTTAAACACACTTTAATGGTATAGCTCTGGGTTTATTTGCATTACCCTTGGCACTCTTAAGTATTACAAGATTATTAGAGGCTCAGAATTGTGTCATTCAGGTATCTAACATCTGTTCTGTTGAGATTTTCCATCACCATTGCCAGATGTTCAAATCACTCCATGGGGAATGACTCTAGGACATATTATATGCTCAGCTTATTGGAAGGACAGCAGGTTGAGGGGCACCTATCTCAATGTGCTGCCTTAATCCTCAATCACTTCCATAATCTCAGAAATTTAGATTTAACCTAGAGGCAAAATATATCCTTCTGGAGCATTACATGTAGATAGATCGCCCCCAAATCTGCACCCTAACAATTACAAAAAGAGCATACTGACTCACAAAACACTCTCCTAACTGTAACAAAATTACCTTATTCTCTCACTACACCTTCTCTGTTCCCAACACTAGAATTCTATTCCCTTTCTCCATAAGAACTTAACAACTGCTACATGCACTATTCCAAACTCCCTAAAGCCCAACATGCTCCTGTTCCATGAGGAAGGGGCATTTAGAAAGATATCTTGATGTTCTTTTAGAACCTAGACAGCATATTGTGTAAGTAAACACCATTCCTGAAATCTGGCTTAAAGCCATTTCTTCAGAATCTATTAAATGCAAGCCAGGGCAGGTGTAACCAATGACTCAAGTAGGTGTTTATTAAGAACCTCTGTCTTAGGAACCATATGATCTCCTGGAGATGCTAAGACAAGATGGAGACAGTCTCTCCTTCTGAAACATCAGAAGATCATATTAGCCTTGGCATTCATACATCATCTGGACTCCCTGGAAGCCCTCTGAATGGCAGGTGGAGAGCTCAACTTCAAAATCCTCATTTAAGGAAGGGCCCAGGTCCTCCCCACCAGGTATTTTCCCTTCAACCCATTAGTTTTTCTTTCTCCAGTAGATTGTAAATTCCTTTCTAT
>JAQQSW010016902.1:0-11572 GCA_028646575.1 Pseudocheirus occidentalis | reverse complement strand
GTTAAAGTGACTTGCCCATGGTCACACAGTTGGGAAGTGTCTGAATTTGGACTCAAGTAGGTGAATCTTTCTGATTTCAGACTTGGCACTCTATACACTGTGTCACCTAGCTCATATATATTCACATATATGCATATATATGCACATATATATATGCACACACACAACACACACACATATATACACACATATGTTTTAGATGCATGTGCATATATATGGCAGAAGACTGGAGTCCTCTCTCCTGGCATACACATATGCCAGGTAGGCAGGTCATTTAAGAGTATTTGATTTGGTGGAGCTTTCACACTTGAAATTCTCTATGATGATGGTATCACAGATCCAGACAAACCAGCAAAGCCACAGCAAAAGAGAAAGAATAAAAGGACAAGTGAGGGGAGAAGAGTAGGTACTCAGGGAATGTTCTTCAGTTGTAAGATGGCTATACTAAGAATGTTGCTCTCCAAGTGTTTAGGGCCTCTACATTGCTTCAGAATGCTTTAGACCCAAAATCACATCAGATACTTTCTAAAACAAAAACTTTCAGCTGTTTAGAACTGAAAAAAAAATCTAGAATATTAGAAATGAACTAAAGCTACAAAATGTATCAGAGTTGGAAATTGTTCAACACACTGCCAACTCTGATTTTTTCCTGGCTTTCCAAGTCATAGATTTATGCTTTTGTTAGAGAATTGACAAGGAAAAAATTGACATTCTTTTCATATGATCATATAAACACTTTTGAAAAATGTTAAGTGGGGGAGGCAGTACTGGTAATGGAACTTAAATGTCATTGAAAAGGATGGTATGGTAATACACCTGCTTTAAATACAAAGTCATATACACAAAACCCAGAGAACAAAGTTTTTGCAGCCCAGGTTGAACTTACACATTGATGCTTAACAAAATAATCGTTAAAGAACTGAAAATATTCCTTTTAATCCTCCCATAGGACATGTGAATGTTAGCATATTTGAACTGCTTCACATTCCTTCTTACCTACTTTTGAGAACATACTACATTTTAAAATTTGTTAGGTTCTTTCATGTTTTATTTGACCCTATGTAACTGCATTCCTGAAGGAATAACAGGATCCTCCAGTGATTTATACCCTGTATTAAATGTCAGTTTTGAAGAGACACAGTTAACAGTTTGGTTTGACCTTCTGCCTTTCCTCTCAAAGTTCAAAACTGAAGTAAGGCCATAAAGTTCTAAAGATTTTTAGGGAGTGGAGTTTGAGGATGGGAGAAGAGATAAGAAATGGACTGAAGGAAGAGTAACAATTGAAGAAAATTTCTTACTGTTCATCCAGTAAAGAGGTATCAGCAGTTGAAAGTATAAAAACATAGTTTTCTTATTGTAATTTGTAATGTTCAATTTGAGCCCAGCATAATTACGTAGGCTGTAAATCAGCATCACATCCTGGAGTTGCTGGGAGTCTGTTTCATGTTGCCACCTACTGCTCAACTGTGTGGACTCCCACAATAGCCCATAAAAAGTGTTTTCTCCTCTGCACAAATTGATGAGCTGTGGGTTTGGTATCCACTATAGTGAGGTTAAGAAAAAGACATCTCAATTCTTATACTTTAGTTAGTTTCTTTTGTTTTCATGCACTTTACTCCTATGATATTATTTGAATTGAAAAATATTTCATTTCTCTTTGTAGATTTACTTACAACATATTTAACAACTGTTTAATCACCTGTTATGAGCTAATTATGAAGAAAACAGTTAAATAAATCTTGATGTAATTGTATAATACCTTATGGGTACATTTCTGTGTATATATATCTGCATCTGTATTTAAATTTCAAAGTAAATGCAGTCATATTGTAGCTCACTTTGTAACTGAAGTGAGTTTATTATTTCCTGCAAATTAAAAACACAAAACAAAAAAAGTGATCATCTTTAAAGAACTTTCTCCTGGGCCATGAAAAGTTTCCTTTTCTCACTCTCTATTTCTCATCCTCTTTCAACATTTTTCCAAACATTCTCCCTAACATGGTTATCTAATAATTCAATAAGCATTTATTAGTTACTCACTAGGTGAGGACACTGTGCTAAATAATATTGACAGGTGTTATTGTTTGTCCTTTCTTCTCAGAGAACCAATGACATCAAGAGGGTGATGTCTTGACTTACGAGTGAGTTGGATTTAGGGAGGCACGACTGTGCAAAGTCATCAACCCCACTCTCTCCTTCAGCATCATCTGAGTCCAGTGGCAAGAGATTGGTCAGGATGACTAGAGACAATGTCAAGATGCAGTGGGATACCCTGGCCTTTTAAACTGACGTCTTTTCCAGTTCTCAGTTTGCCTGAGGCAACACCCATTCAGTGACCAAAGCCTAGATAAGAATCTTGGCAAAAGATGAATTCCTTTGACTTCACAAAAGAATCAAACTGGGAGGAGAAGACCCTTAAGGTTTCTGGCCAGAAGAGAAACAATTGCTATTTACACTCACTCTGAGTCATCAAAACCCAAATATTGAACAGATGAAGCTTGGACTGGGACTTGTAATTGGCCAATCAGTAAAAGCCAGAGTAATTTGGCTTTAAAGGTATAGTCAAGTAGCTCCATTTGAATCCCAGTGGACTTTATCAAGCCTGGTTTACCAGAGCTATATTTCAAGAAATTGCAAGTGAAAACTATATGAGATAAAAAGAGTTAATTCTCCCCGTTAAAAAAAAAAAAACAATGACTGAATAAATAAATAGGGAAGAAAAAAAACCTAGCCGCGAAACCCAAAGATACAGAACCAAAGGATCAACAAAATGATACAGTTCCTACTCTCAGGGAACTTGAATTCTACTGATTAGAAAAGGCTGCAACTCTGTGACTAATTACAGAATCAAAACAAGAAATAGATTCCTTATGTATAATCATGCTTATTTAAGAAAGAACTGTGGCATGAAGGCCCAAAGGTATAGTCGCCAAATCTCAACTCTGAACCAAAATCTTTTTTCCTTAGGGGATTCATTGATGTGTAAGCCTGGACAAGCCTCATGGATATTTCCCTGGAAAATAATATTCATGCATTTTATTGGCCTATCATGAAAATCAATTGGTTAAAGAATAATCTTTAGATAATGATTTGCTTATATCATGATCCTTGCTTTGTTAATTCTGAAATACCTGAAAGAAGTTAAAAAATTTGCCCAAAGTCACACAGCTAAGTTCTAAAGCCTAAATTCAAACATAGTTCTTCTGGCTCCAAAGCCTGATAGTCTTTCTATTTCCATGCTTAAAAATGCTAAACAACACATATGTTCAGATGACAGGAATGGGCATTTATAACCCTAATGTTTCATGCAAGTAGATTCTTATATTTAATTTCTGACACAGAAGACTTTTTCCTCCTCCATAGACATGATGGATGGCAAACTAAAGAAGACATGGAAACATATGGCTGTTAAACAAATTTTACACCATATTATCATGATTTCTCTTTCCATCTTATGTATTATATTGTTATAACTAAGATAAATCTGAAGTTAATTTACTATAATAATAGAGAGATACTATTGGTTACATATATTATAATGCTGTCCATTAGGATGGAAACTGTTAATGATGGGACAGCAAACTTGAACAATGATTAGAGATATTAATAAAACAAATATTTATGAAGCATTTTCTACATACAGAGTACAATACTAGTCCTGTGGGAGATACAAGGTTAAAACAGGGTGTGGGCTTTGCCTTTAAAAAGTCTGAACTAAGAATTGTTGTCCTTAGTACAAATTAGGTAAGATATAAATTAGGATGATCGGAGATGGTCCTGGAAGTAGTGAGAGACTTTTTAAGCTAAGGTCTTTAACAGGTCTCACTTTGACTGATGAAATGCCCATTCAGTGATTACAGGTAGGTAAAAAATGAGGCAGAGAATTATCTTTCTTACCTAGTTAAAAAAAAAAACTCAGTCTGGGAGGGGAAGACCCTCAGAGTTTGCTGCCAAAACAGAAACAATTGCTATTTACACTCACTCTGAGCTGAACAATGTCCAAAGAATGAAAAAGCAGAGTTTGGCATGGGATCTATTGTTGGCCAATCATTGAGAGGTAAAATGGTTTGTATTTAAGGCATAATCCTTAAAGGGAAAAAAATCTAGCCAGCTAAACCCCCAGATAACTTGTGAAGTTTTAGGGATCAAATTTTATGTTCCTTTGGGCACAGCACCTATACCAAATGAAAATATGTACCCTTGTATGACACTCTATGTGGACAGAGGGAAGGGAAGGAAAAGGAGAGAGAAGGTGAAAGAGGAAAAGAAAAGGGAGGAGGAAGAGGAGGAGGAGGAGGAGAAGGAGAAGGAGAAGGAGAAGGAGAAGGAGAAGAAGAAGAAGAAGAAGAAGAAGAAGAAGAAGAAGAAGAAGAAGAAGAAGAAGAAGAAGAAGAAGAAATGAGGGGACAGGAGGGAGGGAAGGAAGGAAGGAAGGAAGGAAAGGAGAGAAGGAAGGAGGAAGGGAGGATGGGAGAAATGGAGGAAGGGAGGGAGAAAGAGAGGGAGGAAGGAAGGAAGCGAAGGAAGAGAAGGAGGGAGGGAGGGAGGGAGGAAGGAGCTGTGTTGTCCAACTGGCTAGTTCCAGTTGGGTTGCCAGATTCTTATATTGACAGACGTTGTTTTTGTCCATCTTTCTCAGAGAGGACCATAACATCGGGGAGATGATGCCATGACATGCTCCAGAGGAGAAAATAATGCTGGTGACTTTTCACAATCCTGTCTCACTTAAATCCAATTAACTTGCATATCATGGCATCATCTCCCTGATGTCGCGATCCTCTTAGAGGACAAAGGGAAAACAACAACAAATTAGGTTGAGATGGGAGTGGCAGGTAGTGTAGAGGGTATGCATGGCAAAAAGACAATAGAGATAAATTCAGACACAGTCATAGCAGGAAGGCAGTAAACCATTTTCCAAAGAGTCTGTACCTCTCTTATTACCTTGAAGACTGGTTTTAGGGGGAGAAATAGTGATGGAATTCTAGAGATGGTAGCTGGGAACAGTGCTGCTTGTGATAGTGTGGACTTGCAAAAGACTGTGGGTTGAAATGTAAGGATGGTAGTCCCCATTAGAAAGGATGAATAAAAATATACAGAAGCAAATGAATGCAATAAACAAATTCTTGATAAATGTAGGAATTTCAGTTTTTAGGGCAAGCACTATTTGACACAATTTTTTGAAAAAACTGAAGAATAGTCTGGCAGAAAAAAAGGGATAGACTAACCATTCACAGAGTATACCCAAATAGGCTCCAAAAGAAGATGTGCGTTTTTCATAAACTATGAACAAGGAAAATATTAACTGTGAGAAATATGATTAGAGAAATCATAGGTTCATGACCAAACAAAAGATAAAGAGGTTTGCAAGAGGTAAAATGGACAGTTTTAATTACACAGCATTAGTGTTTTTGCAAAAATCAAAGAAGTGTAGCTAAAATTATAAGAGAAACAGAAAACTGTAGAGAAGGAATTTTTGCAACTAGTTTCTCTGATAAAGGTCTCTTAAGAGATATAAGGAAACTGATTCAAATTTACATGAATAAGGGCCATTCTACAATTGCTAAATGGTCAAATGATATTGCCATTTTCAAAGAAATCTAAGCTATCAATAACATATGAAAAAAATTTCCTAGTCACTAATAATTAGAAAGTGCTAATTAAAGTTTCTCTGACTTTCCACTTCATACTCAATAGATTGACAAGGTTGATAAAAAATAAAAATGACAAATACTGGAGGGGTTATGGAAAAACAAGTACATTAAGGCATTGTTAATAGAACTGAGAACTAGTCCAGTCATTCTGGAAAGTATTTCAGAACTATGATCTAAAAGTTATTGAACTGTGAATACTCTTTGACCTATATTTTGTCTATACTCCAAGGAGATTAAAGGTGGAAAGGGCCCATATGCAAAAAAAAATTTATATAAGTAGTAGCAAAGAGCCAGAAGCAGCAGAAGTGGCAACCCTGCAACCACCTCCATGTGGCTGCTTCAGAGCTCCCAGGCTACAGATTGCAGGGAGCCAAGTAACCATTCAGAGGGATAATTGCTGTTGCTTTAACCTGCCTGAATCTGGATCTTGGGTGGTGGTCCTGAGGTGTGTGACCAATGAGCCAAAGCAGTTGGGGGCTGTACAGACAGAAGCCACCTAATAGTTCCAACAACTTTGAAAATCCCAGCAATTTGGGACAAAGCTCTCCCCTCTGGAAGCAGAGTTCTACTGTGGCAAAGAGCCCAAAAGTCAGGTAATTGACTGGCAACACGAGCAGACAAAAGAAGCAAAGCAAGCACAACAATCCAACTTTAGATTCCTTTTTTGGGGACAAAAAGAATCAAAGCATGGAATAGGAGCAAGACAACACAGTCAGAACTCCTGCACCAAAAGCTTCAGAGAAACATGAAGACTGCCTACAAGCCATAGAGCAGCTTAAAAAGGATTTTGAAAACCAAATGAGAGAAGTGGAGGAAAAAATGGGAAGAGAAATGAGAATGATGCAAGAAAATCATGAAAAGAGAGTCAACAACCTGGCAGAAGAAAAATAACACCTAAAAAACAGACTAACTCAAATGGCAAAAGAGGCCCAAAAAGCAAATGAGGGGAAGAATGCCTTAAAAAGCTGAATTTGCCAGATGGAAAAAGAATCTCCAAAGCTCACTGAAGAGAATGTTTCCTTCAGAATTAAATGAATGCAAATGGAACCTAATGACTTTATGAGAAATCAAGATACTATTAAACAGATGCAAACAAATGAAAAAATAGAAGGCAATGTGAAATATCTCCTTGAAAAAAAATCAGTCACCTGGAAAATAGATTCAGGGGAGACAATTTCAAAATTTTTGGACTACCTGAAAGCCATGACAAAAAAAGAAATCATCCTTCAAGAAATTCTCAAGGAAAATTGCCCAGATATTTTAGAACCAGAGGGCAAAATAGAAACTGAAAGAATTCACTGATCACCTCTTGAAAAAGATCCCAAAAAGAAAACTCCTAGAAATGTTATAGCCAGGTTCCAGTGTTCCCAGATCAAGGAGAATATTTTATAAGCTGCCAAGAAGAAACAATTTGAATGTTATGGAAACATAGTAAGGATAACACAGGATCTAGCAGCTTCTACATTAAAGGATCCAAGGGCCTGGAATATAATATTCCAGAGATCAAGGGAGCTAGGATTAAAACCAAGAATCAGCTACCCAGCAAAATTGAGTATAATGTTTCAGGGGAAAATATGGTCATTCAATGAGGTGGAAGACTTTCAAGCACTCTTGAGGAAAAAAACAGAATTGAATAGAAAATGTGACATTCAAACACAGGAAGCATGAGAAGGTAAACAGGGAAAAGAAATCACAAGAAACTTATCAAAATTGAACTATTTAACATGCCTACATGGAAAAACTATAAATGTAACTTATGAAACTTTTCTCAGTATGAGAATAGTTGAAGGGAATATAAATGTGTGTATGTATGTATATGTATATGTATATATGTACATGTGTACAAATATATGTGTGTATACATACACATGTCTATATAGAAGGGTATATATGCATATGAATACATATGTGAATGTGTATATATGTGTATAGGTATACCTAGACAGAGGGCACAGGATCAATTAAATAGGAAGGGATGATATTTGAAAGGGGAAACTGAGAGGTAGGAGAGGAATTTAAAGAGAGGAGGCAGGAAGAGATGGAATTGAGTTAATTATCTCATATAGAAGAGGCAAGGGATAACTGTTACAATGGAGGGCAAGAACAGGAAAGCAAAAGGAAATGGATCAACTTTACTTTCATTGAATTTGGCTTAGGGAAGGAATGGCGTACACTTTAAATTGTATATTTTGCCCTACAGGAGAGTGGGGAGGAACGGGAAGAGAGGGAAGATGATGGAGGGGAGGCCAGGTTACAGAGGAGGGTTGTTAGAAGCACTCACTTTTGTAAAGGGACAGGGACAAAGTAGAGAATAGCACAAGTAGGGGTGGAATAGGATGGAGGGAAATATAGTCAGTCTTTCACAATATGTACATTGTGGAGACATTTTGTGTAACTACACATATACAGCCTGTATTGAATTACTTGTTAATTACTGCAGGTGGGTGATGAGGAAGCAAGGGAAAGAAGCTTGAATTTAAAGTTTTAAAAATCAAATGTTTAAAATATGTATGTGTGTACATATAAATTATGTGTGTGTATATATATATATATATATATATATATATATATATATATATAATCATCATCATCATCATTACCATTATTATAATTTCCATGCAACTGGGAAATAAGATATACAGGCATTGGGGTGGTGAAATCCATCTTGCCCTACTGGAAAGTCAAAAGGGTGATGGGTGAGGATATAGGAGAGAGCAAATTGGGGGAGTGGGTATTCAGTGGGATTGCTGTTTTGGGGTAGTGGGTAGGGGAAATATGGGGAAAAAAATTGTAACTCAAAATCTTGTGGAAATTAATAATATAAAGTCAATATATTAAATAAATAATTTTTTTCAAAAGAGGGAAGAGCAGAGAGGATACATCAGTTTAAAACATTGAACTACACAGAAAAAACAGGGAAGACATAATCAAGGTTATTTTTTTCTTCCATAGTAAATTTAATATATACATTTAAAAACTGTGCTTAAGAAACTTATGGTTTCATATACAAGCTTCATTTTTTTCTTTGTATACTAAAATGATCATTTGTGTATGGTTGTTAAATTCATAATAAAAGAGAAAAACTAAATAAAAATAAATAAAATAAAAATTTTTTTAAAAGAAGTGAAAGCCCTGAATAAAAACTGTTCTTTCTACAAGTTGAGCAGAGAAGAACAGATAAGATAGTTATTACCCTAAGAATGATCAGTGTTTTCAGATTCTTTTTAAATTCTGATTTTAACAAAACATGTAGAGGAATGTTCCCCTATCCAGGGATGAGGAACCAAGGCAAATCCCCTTAGATTTTGTTTTGTGAAGTTTGGATTCAGTCAGAGGGTCTCACTTGAAAACATAGAGGGCCACATGTGCCCTCAAGGCCACAGGTTTCCAACCCCTGGATAGGAGAATATTCTTTTTTTGTAGTTTGTTAAGTTCAGAATGGAAGAAATTTAAAAATATTTTTAAAAAAAAGAAAAAACGAAAGGAATAGCTTTAGAGAAACCTAGGAAGACTACTGCACTGGAGTCAGGAAGACGATTCTTTGCTGAGTTCCCATTCTGACCTCAGATATGTATAGTTAATTGTGTGATGTTGGGTAAATCACTTAACTCTCTTTGTTTCAGTTCTTTGTCTGTAAAATGATATGGAGATGGAAATGACAAACCATTCCAGTATCTTTACAAAGAAAAACCCAAATTCAGTCATGAAAAGTTGGACATAAATGAGACTTAAATAACAATAAAAACAGAAAGACCTGTATGAATTGACTCAGAGTGGTTAACATAACCAAGAAAATAATTTTTACATTAAAAAATTTTTGCAGTTAAACAACTTTAAATGACTTGAGCACACTGATCAACCAGAGGCTTTGTGATGCAGACAACTCACCTCCTGAAAGAGAAATGAGGAACAGACTGAGACATTTATTACACGGTTAATGGGAGATTGTTTGGGTTTTTTCCCATTTAACTATAAATATTTAAAACAAGGGGTTTGTTTTTCTTTCATTTCAATGTGTAGGGAGAGAAGATGTATCTTCATAGACTGAATAAAAATTAATTTAAAGTACCTAAGACTGTTTCTTTAAGGATGACTAAGTCCAGAAATACTGGCTAACAATTTCAAATAACACTGAGAAAAATAGGAAATGAACTAAGTTTAATTCCAATATTTCCATTAAATCATTGAGAATTCCTGACTCCTAGAATAAAAAAACATTGGGAAAGAGTCAAGATGGTGGAGAAAAACAGTGACTTGCTTGAGCTCTCCCCCAAATCTCTCCAAATACTTGCCAAAGATGACTCTAAACAAATTCTAGAGCAGCAGTACCCACAAAATAACAGTGAAACAAATTTCCAGCACAAGGCAACCTGGAAGGTAGAAAGGAAAGGTCTGTTGCACCAGTCTGAAAGAAGAGCATAGTACATCATGGGCCACACCTGCAGAGATGAGGCAGAGCTGGCCTCAGGGGATTGAACCACTGGCAGCTCCAGTGGTTTCTAGATTTCACAATCCACAAACACCCAAGACAACTTACAAGTTCAGCAGGAGTGGTCTGTTGGACCTGGGTGAAAGAGGAAAAAGTCTGACCCTGGCCATAGCCCTAGGGCTGTGGTAGTGGCAACAGTGGAAGTGGCTGCTCCTAGAGCTCTTGATTCATAGATGATGGGGGCATCCAGTGACTGATAAGAGGTGGATTTCGGGGATCTCTTTTTGGTGCTGAGGCAGTATTCTCTTGCTTTGCCCATTCTTGGATCTGTGTCACAGTCCTGGGTGGTGGTCCTTGGGTGAGGACAAGCACTGGAATGGGGGAGCTTGTGGTAGCAGTGGAGAGGGAATCCTCCTTACAGTTCCAAGGCAGAAAAGAGTGCTGATGGTCACTCACAGACCAAAGTATAGGCCAGGAGGGGAAAAACTACCTCTCCTTTCTTCATACAACCTTGGAAAAACTGAAAATTATGGGTCTCTAGAAATATCTCTGAAAACAGCTGCACAAAACCCCTGAAGTTTGGGAGAGTACACCCTCCACATTGGAAGCAGAGATCTACCTTAGCAAAGAGCTAAAAACTCAAGTAATCAACTGGGAAAATGAGCAAACAGCAGGAAAAAAAAGTAAGACTATAGAATCTTACTTTGGTGACAAGGTAGATCAAAACACACAAGTTAAAGCTCCTACATCCAAAGCCTCCAAGAAAAATATGAAGTAGTTACAGGCCATGGAAGAGCTCAAAAATGATTTTGAAAACCAAGTAAGAGAAGTAGAGAAAAAATTGGGAAGAGAAATTACAGTGATGCAAAAAATCATGAAAAATGCATCACAGCTTGTTAAAGGAGATCCCAAAATACTGAGGAGAATAACATCTTTAAAATAGACTAATACAAATGATAACATTAGATACATGGAATAGTTTGGGTAATTCTAAGGGTTTCCATTTGCTCTGCTCACAGAAACATGTATAGAAGTTGCAGAAATGGCATACACAGATATTGACTCCCAAGACTCTATGTTATACCTTTCTTCCATGTTGCTGTTATTCATTCATGTCTGACTCTTTATGACCCCAGTAGAGGTTTTTATTATTTTAATTTATTTTCTTGGTTACATCATTCATTTCCACAAGGTTTTGAGTTACAAATTTTCTCCCCTTTTTGTCCCTACCCCCCAGCCCAGAACATTGATCCCACTGTAAGACCCCTCCCACAATCTGTTACCTTTTATGCCCTCCTCCAACACCTCTCTAGCTTTCTAGCAGGGCAGGGAGCTCCTCCATGCCCCCATCCCTGTATGTATTATTTCCCAGTTGCATTTAATTGTATAGCTTTAAATACTAGATTCTTGCAATTCCTCCCCTGTCACCCACTCCCACTGGGAGGAGCAGCAATTCAATACAGGCGGTACCTGTATAATTACACAGGACATC
>JAQQSW010016901.1:0-11572 GCA_028646575.1 Pseudocheirus occidentalis | reverse complement strand
TATTTGTTAAATATATATTATGTACTATATATTACATATGTGATACATACTTACAGAACATATGTAAATTTACATATTCATATATATTAACTAATTATATGAGAGAAACAAAAAGAGAGGAAGAGAGAGGCAGAGAGAAAGCCTGGCAGAGAAAGATGTATATATGGAGTAGACAAGAACCTTGAGACTCAAAGTTCTGATGCCCAGCCCAGGCCCTCTATTTTACAGATAGGAAAACCGAGTCCTCTAGAGGTTAAGTGACTTATTAGCTGTGTAGTGGTAGTAGTGTCTTAGACAAAAGTTAACTTTAGAAGGGAAGGCACCAATAACTGGGGGAAAGGGGAAGGAGAGCATGAAGGGTCTCCTCCAAAGGAGGTAACTGAGTTGAGTCTTGAAGGATTTCTAAGAGGCGCCATTCTAAGAAGAGGGAGACCATTGCCGGCATGCCAGAGAGCTTTCCTCACAACAATCCTGCAAAGCAGACAGGGCCAGTCTTATAGCACTCATTTCACTATCAGGAAACAGGTTGTGAGGTGAACTTCCCACTTTATGGCTGTGCAGGTTAAGTAGTAGAACCTAGGATTTAAACCCTGCTATTCTGACTTAAAATACAGCTCTTTCCCCACAATACTGTGGATATCCTTGAGACAAGATGAGCCACTTAATTATATTACTGTTTTTTTATATAATTTAAGGGAATTTTATGAAATCCCATTCAGAAGTGGAAAGATGCTTTCCAGCCCTAGCCAGCCACCTACTAGTCTACCCAACATGGGGCAAAACACAACGTTGGACTAAATTACCTCTTAGGTTCCACTTTGTCTTTCTATACTCTGTTTTCTAAGGCTTGAACAATCTATGATCCCTCTCAGATGTTTCTATAAGTGGGTTTTGAGGAGAAGGGCCCTTGGCTTTACCAAGAGAAGTTGTTTTTGAGAAGTGGATATGGGGAAAGACCTATCTTCTATTACACTGAACTCTTAACATTTAACATATTTCCCTGAGCTCCATATTTTGCCATCTTCAAAACATGATTTAATTCTCTGTTCATTCAGCCTGTAGTGAATCCACACTTTCTTGCCATCGTGTGTAAAAGGGTAACTGAAAGATCACTAAAATGTGGTCAGGAAAATAAGGGTGATAAAATTTGGATTACTTGGAATTGCTGTTCGTTGTGGGGTTTTTTTTTCTCCCTCATTACTCATGTGTTGTAGAGAATGGAGCTCTGGTCTTTGAATCAGAAGACCTGTATTCAAATGCTGAGTTGTATGAACATGACCAAGTCTCATCTTATTAGACCTACTTGAACCATATTCTCACTGGTTTTGAGAACCAAATTTTGAGAACCTGAGCTGAAAATGGTAGCTATTAAATGTTCTGTAAATATAAGATTTTTGTTTTGTTTTGTTTTTTTTCTTTCTCATAGTTCCTCCCATTTGTCCTAATTCTTTTATATAACATGACTAATGTGAAAATATGTTAATTGGAATCTATATGTAGAGCCTAAATCAGATTGAATGCCATCCTGGGGAGGGGAGAGAGGAGGGAGAGGGAGAAAATTTAAAGTTTATGGACATGAAGGCTGAAAATGAAAAATAAATCCCAAAATACTTTTATCAGGGGTAAATGTGGGCAAATGAGCATAGTTTCTTAGGACACAACGAAAAAAATGGATTTCAGAGAAGGAATTAGTAAATTTTAAAAAATCCAGTGGCCATCATAGTATCATTATGTGTTTATAGCCCAGTTTTGCTAACCGTCTATGCCATTAAATTGAGTTGTCATACATGATGTTCAGACATTTAGCTCAGTCACTGCCAGGTCTTCTGTTATCTGTGAAGGAGAGCATGGGAAAACATTCATTAAACACTTCTGTTCAAACTGTGGTGCTAAGTATTGGTATACGAAAGAATAGGGGCGACAATTCCTACTCTCACAGAATATGTTTTAGTAGGAAGAAACAATCTAACAGAAGGAAGGTTTTTAGCTGCAAGTTAGATGGAAAGATCTCATGCTTCCCAGGGCACAACTGCAAGGCAGATGGTGATGTATCTTCTTTAATGCCACTTCCACTGATTACATTCTATCCACTTCTGATGCTGTATATTTGATAGTTCCATGGACTTTGGTGGTAAGAACTTTCCTTTCTTTGTTTTCTGCAGGCTTCATCTCCATTGGGGCAGTGCGGGTAGGCGTGGTTTCCTTGGATGATGGCTATGATTGAGGGGATATAATTAGGATTGAAAGAATTAGTTAAAACTAGATCATCAGAGTTCTCTTGCTAATTGAAGTTTTCATTAATAGCAACAATTCATATAGTGCTTTAAAGCTAACATTTTGCCTCACAAGAAAACGGCCCAGGAGGGTAGAGAGCACAATCGTTATTATTCTTAGGTTATACTGTGAGAAAATAGAGGCTTAGAAAGCTTAAGTGACTCACTTGTGGTCTCACAGCTAGTAAGCACAGAAGCCTAAGGCTGCAAACCCATGGTTACTCAAAGTCCTGCAGATCCAACACTTTCTCCTATAACAGGTAGTGTTATGTAGTAGAATGAAGGCTAGATCGTGACTGGAAAACCTGGGTTCATATCTTAACATTCCTACATGTTGTATTGACCGTGGAAGGCTACTTCTGGGTGGGTTTCATTTTTCTTATATCTGAAATGAGAAAGTTGAATGATACAATCTCTAAGGTTCCTTCCAACTCTTAAACTATGGTCCCATGCTGCCTCCACTCCTCTCTCCTTGTAAGTGGACTTCATCATAACTATTCTACAACATTCTGAAATTCTTAGTGGAACCTAGATTTCTCCCCGTGAAAGGTATGGGGGTAAGGATTAAGGATAGAAGAATATAGAATTCTAATAGATTATAAGCTCCTGGAGGGGAGGGATTATTTTGTGTATGTTCTTCGTAACCTCCAAGACTAGCCCAGGGCCTTGCATAGGGTAAGTGCTTAATAAATATTTGTTGAATTAACTGTAATAGGGACACACTTACTATTCTTGAATTGGATGGAGTTGTTGTTACTGTTTGTTCCATTCAGTCATGTCTGACTCTGTGTTCCCATTTGGGGTTTTCTTGGCAAAGATACTAGAGTGGTTTGCCATTTCCTTCTCCAGCTCATTTTACAGGTGAGAAATTGGATGGAGCATCGCTGAATCTTAAAAGATGAACACTCATCAGGGCCTGAGTTAAATGGTAAAAGAGCAGACCTATCAGTTTCATTTATTAACTAGGTGCTGTCTCTGTGATTATTTTATTGTTTTGGGCAATCTTTGCAAACCTTCAAGAACTTTGTAATGGCCCCCATTGTTATCATTATAATTATCGTTATTTTGTGCATAGTGTATTGTTTGTGTATCTTAGTACCATAAGAAAAGCAAAACTGCTTATAATTCCTAATGCAAAACCATGTTATAAGAAGAATAATAGAAGGAATCAGGGATGTTTAGCCCGGTGAAGAGAAACCAGGGCAGGCATGATAGCTATCTACAAATATTTGAGGGGCTGTCATATGGAACAAGGATTAGACTTGTTTTGACTGACTCCAGAGTATGAAACTAGGTAGAGGAGAAATCATAGGAAGAAAGATTTCAACTATGTATGAGGAAAAATGTCACTTTCCATTCTTCAATATATATATTTATTAATAGCCTACTACGTACCAGGTACCATGAGAAGCACTGGGTATACACAAAGAGGCAAAAACAGTCCCTGTCCTCGGGAAGCTTACAGTCTAATGGGGCAGTCACATGCAAACAAATATATACAAAACAAGCTATCTGCAGGATAAATAGAAGATAATTAACAGAGGGAAGGCTCCAGAATTCAGAGGGATTAGGGAAGGCTTAATTAGGTTTGTCCAATTACAGAACTATTTGGTTCAGGAAATTTAGGTTCTTGTCAGCAGGGTCTTGCATGACAGTTGGGCATCAGGGATTCTATTTGAATTTGAATGAGTTAAGACTAGAGTCAGTGGTTCTCAACCTGTGGGTCGCCAACCTTTAGGGGGTTGAACGACCCTATCACAGGGGTCGCCTAAGACCATCAGAAAACACATATTTCTGATGGTCTTAGGAACCAAGACACGGCTCCTCTATCTGTCTCCAGGTGGGTCTGCCCACATGCAGATATGCCCACATACGAGTATTAAAGGGTCCCGGCATTAGGAAGGTTGAGAACCACTGCCTGTTGGATGGTCCACTTTCTAGGGGGTATTAGACTCTCTTTCCATAAACTGGGGTGAGAATGAGAATTAATGTCATATATTATTGATATTAATATTTAACCACTTTGGACTACAGTATTTCAAACACATCAATGTTCAATTAATGAATTGATATGACTGCTTTATACCACTTAAAACATTTAAAGAAGGCCAATGGTCTACTGTCACTTCTGTAGATAGCAGGGAAACTTTAGTATGAGTAGTGTTTCCTAAGCTCTCAATTATCTATTGATTGCGGTTCCCTAAGAATTGTGATTAGAACCCAGAACCTGTCTTGCTTAACTGAGTTCTACCCATCTCCTTGTTTGTAGCACTTACCTGTATTGCCACCTGCTAATGCAATGTAGACCATGATGAAACATGGCAGCTTGTGAAGCAACCTCTGGGTGCATCTGCCAACTGTGTGTGTGTGTGTGTGTGTGTGTGTGTGTGTAATTAACATTTTTTTGTTTACTCTCCTCTCTGTTCCTTGATAGCAAATGAAAAACTACTGTTGAATCTTCTCTATCTAGGATTTGAACTGTTGCCTCTGGGAGCAAAAAGTCTATTTTCCTTTATAAGATTTTCTCCTGATTACATGAATAGTGACCTTTTGTATAGCAGGGCTTATTGTGTTAGTCTTTTATATGAGTAGAAGAGAGACCTCTTTTGTGGATATGAAAGAGGGAGTCAGTCTGCTATAGCAGAAAGTTCATTGGACATGGGAGAGGACATCTCTTATTTCCTAGGTGTGTGACTATGGACAGCGCATTTAATTTCTCTTTGGCTCAGTCTGTACTGAGGAATAATGTGGGTCGAGACACACAAAGGCCCTTTCATACACTGATTCTGGGTGTTCATTTGGTTCCAGCCTAATGTTCCTCCCATAGATATTTGATGTTTTAAGGTTCCTTCCAGCTCTGCCATTCTGTGTTCTTTGTTCTGAGGATTCTTATTATTTTGACCTTTTATGTTATATAGTTCATGCTGTCTTCTAGTTTCAACATTATATGCTCTAAGTCAGCGGTTCTCAACCTGTGGGTCATGACCTTCACAGAGGTTGCCTAAGACCATTGGAAAACACATATTTCCGATGGTCTCAGGAACCGAGACACCGTGCCTCTATCTGTCTCCAGACGTGTCTGTCCACATGCAGATACGCCCACATATGAGTTTTAAAGGGTTGTGGCATTAGGAAGATTGAGAACCACTGCTCTAAGTCCTATTCTCTGTATTCTGTGATGTAAGGACCTTTGCAAATCTCACATGTTTATACATATACATATATATATACACACACATATATAAAATGTGTGTGTGTGTTGCGGTTAGGTGATACAGTGGGTAGAATAGAGTATTGAACCTGGGATCTGGAAGATCTGAGTTAAAATCCACCCTCGGGTACTCAGGAGTTGTGTGATCCTGGACAAAGTCCCTTAATCTCTCCCTAGGCCTGTTTTCCCAGCTGCAAAATGCCCATAATAATCCTGCTTCCCAGGTGTTGCTGGGACAATAAAATGAGATAATATTTGTAAAGCGCTTTGCAAACTTTAAAGCACTACATAAATGGTAGCTAATATTTTGCTGGTTGCCTTTTTTGTTCTGCTCCTGTCCCCGACCCCCTTGGTGCTTTTTCTTTGGGATGCCCTACTGTCCTCCCCCCCTTCCCCGTATTACCTTGTATGGACCTAGTCTTTCTCATGTTGTCTCCTCCATCAGAACATGAGCTCCAGGAAGAAGAGGACAGGGTGTTTTTTCCTTCTGTTAGATTCCCCAATACTCATCACAAGGTCTGGCACAGAATAAATGCTTGAAAAAAGAGCTTTGACCAAAAATCCTTTCCAGCTCTAACATTCTATTGTATGATGCAAACCTTAAAATTTTAATCAGACTTAAGCCTTAAGAGGATTTGTATGTTTTTTAAAAGATGAATGTTTTGCTGGTTATTAAAGAAAATAGAACTGCTGTTGAGAATGTGGGCTATGAAAATTCAAAGAAGTATTTGGAAGAACCATTCTTTGAATGGCCTATAGGTAATCCGGTCCATGACTAATATTAAGGTATTGACAAGCAGGGGACAGGCCTAGGAGGAGGAAACTTGAGCAGTTTTCAAAGGCAGCTTTTTTTTAATGTCATAAGGCTAAAATGCTAGGCCTCTGAAAGGTAGTGACTCCCTGTCCCCAGAGGTAATGATGTGGGATATAGTAGAAGAGATTGATCTTTAAGGCAGGATATTAGAAGACAAAATTTCTAAGAGTCCTTTCAACCAAAGGAGTCTAGGAAAGAGCTGAACTGGTAACAGGTTCGTGTGTCAACCCAAGCCATGCCAAAAGACCGTCTTTAAAGTGGGTCACTGTAAGGTGTAAAGCCAAATTCCCATGTTACAGATGAGGAAACTGAGGACAAGGGAGATTAGGGGACTTGCACAAGGTCACAAAGGTAGGTTATCAGAGGTAGGATCTGAACCCAGAGGTGGTATGCCTCCAGAGGTAGAGTTCCTTCCACTGTCCTTGACAGTTGAATTCTCTGTTTCTCATTTGCTTTGGTTTTCTTGGCTTTCCTGATCTATGTGGTCCTGAAATCGTGCTCCACTCCCTTGTTGCTCTTGGTCTCTGTGTGCTGTGGATTTAATCCTGTTTGCCCTCAGAATCATAGAATATATGATTTCAAACTCTTCAAACAGAGAATATATATCTTTAGAGGTGGGCAGCTAGGTGGCTCAGTGGATAGAACACTGGGCTGGGAATCAGGAAAATTCATCTTCCTGAGTTCAAATTTGACCTCAGACACTTAGTATCTGTGTGACACTGGATAAGTCACTTAATCTTTTTGCCTCAGTTTCCTCATATGTAAAATGAGCTGCAGAAGGTAATGGCAAACCACTCTAAGAAAAAGAAAACCCAAACTGTGGTCACAAAAAATTGGACATGACTGAACAACAACAAACTGTTAGAAGTAGAAAAGACCTTGAGAACAAGGATATAGATTGCTGGATGAAAGCTCAGAGGTCATCTAACTCAGATAATGCCACTTTACAGAGGAAGAAACTGAGGCCCGGGGGGGAAGTGTCTTGCATAAGATTAAATAGCAACTAAAGAGCAAAACTGAGACTTGAACCTAGGCTCCCAAGCAGGGTTAGGGAGACACACTGACTCCTAATCTTCTGGTTCCTGTTACTCTTTGGCAAGATGATTCCTCTCTCATCTCCATCTGCTAGTCTGTGAGCTTCAGCCTTAAAGTCCAGCAATGGCTTTTCCTGCTTAGATTAATGGGTATAGAATCCTGATGCCTCCAATCCCAAAAAGAACCCAACTCTTTTGGAAATCCATCCAGCCTGTCTGTGGACTGGGACAAATATAATGGCCTTTTAAAAGGGCACTTCTTCAACTTACTTGAGGCAGATTATAATGGATCAATCACCTAGAAAATCCTGATTTTATTACTTTCCATCCAGTGAACATACCACCCTACATGGAAGAGTAAACATGTTTAGTAAAGGGAGCCATTTTTATTATCCTACAGAGAAATTAGAAGATCCACCAGTCAGACCAAATAATTTTCCTCTAGCAGTATGGCAGATCAGAGGTGTTCTTTTGTAGAGGGGAGGGAGCTGGTCTTGGAGTCAGGCAGAACTGGGTAGAAGTCCCACTTCTGATGCATATTGGCTGTGTGACCAGACAACTTACTTAGCCTCAGTTCTCTGTGGATGGTGTTAGTATTTCTAGTTTTGGTGTTTTCAAACAGGAAGCTCTTTCTACCACCATCCCTCCCTTCTTTCTCTTCTCTTCCTTCCATCTTTTCCCTTCCTTCCTTTCCTTTCCTTATTTCTTACCTGCCTTCCTTTCATTCTCTTCCCTTCCCTTCTTTTCATTCCTTCTTTTCCTCCCTTCAACCTTCTCCTTCCTCCCTTCCTCCTTTTCTTTCTCTTACATACTTTGATGCACCTGTGATCTCATCATTGTGGGTACCCCGCTTCCCCATGATGTGAATTGTGATTCGTCCATGATCATTTATTTGCAATGATCACTTTAGTATTTCATTTTAAAATTGTTATCATTTCCCCCCATCATTTCCATTTGCAAAAAGATGCCTCCTCCCCCTCCTCTACGTAGAGAAGCATTCCATGGGAAAAAAGATTAAAAAAAAAGGAAAAGACAGTGTTAGTATGTGCCTCCCAAATCTGCAAAGAAGAGGCAAGTTCATTTTATTAGTTCTTTTCTGGGGTCAAGTTTCCTATTCATTACAATTACGCAGTTGGATGTTTAATGTTTTGTTGTTTTCTTCTGTTGTTCTATTCATCCCCACTCAATTTTGAGGAGAGAGAGTTCAAAGGTCTTGTGTTCAGCCATAGAGAAGAAAATTTGATTATGGCTTGGGAGAGACACTGAATAAAAAATGGAGAAAAGATAAAAGATGAAGTGAAGCCACGTTTCAGTTTTTCGTGAGACATCCCTGGACATGGAGACCTGACTCGTCTGTCTGGGGTCTGGCCTGACCAAGAGTAAATTATTTATAACACAGGAGCAACTACATTCAGGTTCTGGAGCTTGTGAGTGGAACAAAGACTTAATAGACCAAGGCAAGTGCTAATGTCTTTATACTAGGCACCAGGGACTCTAGCATTTCACTTAAAGCACTCCAAAAAATGCCATCGAATTATTAGGTGGTGAATTTTCATTCCTAAACCAGGAAGGACTTAATTTGCTAAAGCAGTTGTCTTCCTCCAGGAAGGGGAATAGCTGGAGGGTAATTACAAGTGACCCAACTCTGTGGAATTGTGCAAATTGTGGGATTAGTTGAGAATGAGGTAGAGGCAGCTCATTTAAAGAGGATTGGATTCTCCCCCTCCCCCCTTCTTTTCTTCCACCAGGCACACCATAAAGCAATGGTGACTGAGTTTAAGTGAAAGGAGGAAGCCTATTGGAATGGTGCATAGAGTTGGTTGGGTTTGGAGTCAGGAAGACTTGAACTCACATCTGTCTTAGACACTGACTGTGTGACCCTGGGCAAATCACTTATCCTTTGCCTCAGTTTCCTTATCTGTAATACGGGGATAATAATAACATCTACTTCTCAAGGTTGTTTTGAGTATCAAATGAGATAATGATAAAGCTCTAAGCACTGTGCCTATTATATAAATGTTAGCTGTTGTTATTATTAATAATAATAATTACTATTTAAAATAAATAATAATAACCTTCAGAATGCTGGAGGTTACAGGACTCTATGATTTGGTGCTGGAAGGGATCTTGGACACTATATCGACCAGAGGCATCAAACACCTGACCTTCAGGCTACATGCAGATTAAAATGTAAAGGGGAAATGTTTAACAAAATCAATAAAAATAAAATATGGATAATTTTGAATTTTAAAACGAAATCTGCATGTGGCCTGCAGAAATCCATATGTACAGATCAGCGGCCCCCATTTCCATTTGAGATTGAAACCCCTGATCTAGTCACTTTATTAATGAAGATGCTTAAAGGAACTTGCCCATGGTCACACAACCAAACAATTATAATATTAAGATTGGAAACCAGGCCCTCTGGTTACTAATGGAGTGCTTCTTCTGTTGGTCTTGTTTGGTATAAATTCTCCTGCTGTTTTGGTGATCTGAGGAGAATGAAACAAGGCCCCATATGTAGGCCTAAAAATTTAAAGACTTCAGAAATCTGTGAATTTCTCCATGTAGGCATTCCCTTCACCAAATAGCTTCTCTGAACCTTAGGAGTTGATTTCCCATGAGTCGTCATCATTGTAGAGTTCCTAGCCTTCTCGAATGTTTTTAGCCTGGTCTTTGAATGGAAAATATACAATATGACTCTAGATAGAGACTTGAATACCAACCTCTTCCCTTATACCCCCTCCCCTCTAGCTTGGTAGAATCACCAGAGACTAGCATAGCACTTAGTAATCCAGCGTCACCCCTGCCCCACGCTGAAGGCATCTAAGGATGACTTCATTGGGCCTAGAAACAAAGATGGGATGGGAGTCAGAGAGCCTCAGTCAAATCCAGCTGAAGTAGAAAATCATCACGGGCATAATCATAGGAGCTGCCTGTCAAGGAAATGGGTTTAGACCAATTCTTTTCTTTGTTTTTCCTATTTAAAGTGTTCCCCTCTAATTGTCTTCACTGTTAGTATTACTGACTTCCGTTTTGTTATGGATTACACAGACTTGAATAAATCTCCTTCTGAAACCATCTGGCCCTAAACATCAAAGAACAGCTGGAGATACAATTTTTTTCCCCTCTTTCTTTTAAAATGTAGTCTACACTCTTTTATATGTATAAAGTTAAAGTGTGTACACACTTCATATGCACTGCAGTTAGCCCTTAGGGGATTTTCCAATTTGCTGCTTTGC
This sequence comes from Pseudocheirus occidentalis, assembly GCA_028646575.1. Lineage (NCBI taxonomy): Eukaryota > Metazoa > Chordata > Mammalia > Diprotodontia > Pseudocheiridae > Pseudocheirus > Pseudocheirus occidentalis. Next base: position 998 of record JAQQSW010016901.1, on the reverse strand, counting down.
TGTTGGAGGTTTGGGGTGGGTTGTGTGTATAATTAAAGGCAAATAAGAAAAGAAAATAAGAAGAGAAATCAGGACATTTAGACATTAACTCTCTCTGTCACCCTGGGCAAATCAGTGTCATCCCTGGCCCCTCCCCCTGCAAATTTCTTTGCCTCTAAAATGAGGGAATTGGATCAGAGCAAGTATTCCTAACCTTTTTATGTGTCCTGGACCCGTTTTGCAGTCTGGTGAAATCTATAGATCCCTTCCCTGGATAATGTTTTTAAATAAATAAAATAAAATATATAGGAATGCAAAGGAAACCAATTATGCTGAAATAGTTGTCCAAAATTTTTTTTAAGTTGATAGACCCCAAATTGAGGACCCTACAATTAAGATCTGGTGCCCAAGTTCCCTCCTACTTCGAACATTTTATGTTCTAAATTCTAAGATCCCACTGAAATCTAAGAATGCTTATGTTAAGGTCCCTTTTAGTCTTCACTTTCCATGTTAGGTATCGTAAGGGCTGTTCTAAACCTCGCCTGTAATGATGGTATATGACTCTAAGTCCTGGCTAGCTCTGCCCTTCTGTGATCTGAGTTCTAAGGTCCTCCACAGCTGCCCTATCTTATACCAAGGTCCCTTAAAGCTCCAACCTTTTCCCCATCAAGTTCCCTTCCAGTTCCAGGTCATTCCACGACCCCAGGGTTTGTCATTTACAAGCGGTCAGATTCTTCCAGTTGCCCACATATTAAATTCTGCAGTTTTTTCCGTCTGCATTAGCTATACATCACTGGCGTTCCATCCCCTGCACTCAAGTCAAGACTTTGGAGTTGGCAAATGAGGTTTCTAAAGATGTCTAGTGTTTAACGTCTACACAATTTAACACACTCATTATTAATTACATGCCAACCATACGTCATTCACGATGCTAGACAATGAGGGATACAAAAAAAATGAACCAACGTCTGCTCTCAAGAAGCATGCATTCTAGGGGCGGCTAGGTGGCTCAGTGAATA
>JAQQSW010016900.1:0-11572 GCA_028646575.1 Pseudocheirus occidentalis | reverse complement strand
ATAAGAACTCACTATTGAACTAAATTTGTGGGGAGAATTAGAAAATAGTATGGCAGAAACTAGGCACACACTGTTTTCTTATACCATATAGTATACCAAAATAAAATGAAAATAGTTACATGACTTAATATATAAAGGGTAATACTATGAGCAAACTGGGAGAGCAAGTAATAGTTTACCTGTCAGATTTATGGAAAATGGAAAAACTTATGACCACAGAATAGATAGAGAACATTATAAAATGCAAAATGGGTGATTCTGATTACATTAGAATGAAAAGTTTTATACAAACAAAGCCAATGCAACCAAGATTAGGAGGGAAGCAGAAAACTGGGAAAGAATTTTTTCAACCAGTGTCTGCTATAAAGGCCTCATTTCTAAAATATATAGAAACCTGAGTCAAATTTATAAGAATGCAAGCAATTCCCCAGTTGATAAGTGGTCAAAAGATATTAACTGACATTTTTTCAGAGGAAGAAATTAAATACATTTGTACTTATGTGAAAAAATGCTTCAGATCACTATTGATTAGAGAAATGCAAATCTAAACAACTTTTACATACAATATCACACCTGTCAGATATTACTGACATGAAAAAACAGAAAACCTAAATGCTGGAGAAGATGTGGGAAAATTGTAACACTATTGCATTGTCGGTGGAGTTATGAACTGATACAGCCATTCTGGAGACAATCTGGAACTGTGACCAAAGGACTATAAAAATGTGCATACCCTTTGACCCAATCATACCACTTTTAGGGATGTATGTATCCCAAAGACATCATACAAATGGGATAAGGACACAATGTACATAAATACCTATAGTAGCTCTTTTTGTGGTGGCAAAGAATTGAACATTAAGCTGATACCCATCAACTGGGGAATGCTGAACAAGTTGTGATATATTAAGGTGATAGAATACTATTGTGCTTAAAGAAATGATATGTAGGCAGACTTCAGAAAAACAGATATAAACTGATGCTGAGTGAAGGAAGCAGAACCAGGAGAAAACTACACAGTAAAATCCATGTTACATGATGACTACCTTTGATAGACTTGGCTCAACAATGCAAGGTTCTAAGATTATTCCCAAAGGCTCGTGATGGAAAATGCTATCTGATGGATTTCTAATAAAGCTGCCCCCATACACAATATCCTAACTTCAGTATAGGCTTCACTTAGCAACAGGCCCTCTCCCCCCATCCCAATCAGCCAATGTCCTAACTTCTTCAAGTATGCCTCACTACTCACTCAAACAATAGTTCCTCAACTCCACAGAAAGAGCATGTGTGTCCTTCTGATGGGAATACAGCTAGTGCCTTTATCTAATCTCTGCCTCCAGACCCATTCCCACAGAAACAGGTAATCACAATCACATCATCCATCTAACCCAAGACAGGATCACAATACCTAAATGTCTATCCTGACCAGAAAGGACCACAATAGATAGCCAATTGGAGGGTACCAGGACCGGAGTGTTTAACCACAAAACTGCAGATGGGGTCCCATCGTCCATTACCTAATCCCTTAACAAATGGCTCTTGCTTTTTTAATATTAATCATATTCCTCCAGTATATGGAAATTTTGATTATGTAATTGCACATTTAAGCTATAAACATCCATGTTGCTTTCTCTGAAGTTGTTGGTTCCTCTTGGAACTTAACCTGCTTCATGAAAGGAATCAATATCAATAAATGCCTATACTTGGATGAGAGGTGGTCTGACTCTTAATTCTTTGAGATGGTTTCACCACAACACAAAATGAAATCACAACAGTTTTTTGGGTGGGTAGAGCCCCCACCACAACAGATTTTGGCATCCCTGGGTTCAAACTGCAACACTATCCACATCCAGCAAAAGAATTACAGAGTCTGAGTGCAGATCATAGCATACTCTTTGCTCTCTCTCTCTCTCTCTCTCTCTCTCTCTCTCTCTCTCTCTCTCTCTCTCTCTCTTTCTCTCTCTCTCTTGGGTGTGTGCCTGTGTGTGTGTGTCTTCTCTCTCATGGTTCATTCTGTTGGTCATAATTCTTTGCAACACGGTTAATGTGAAAATGTTTAATGTGAATGTATATGTAGAATCTATATCAGATTGTTCACTGTCTTGGGGAAGGAGGAGGGGAAGAAGGGGCAGAAAATTTCTAACTCAAAAGATTGTGGAACTAAATGCTGCAAACTAAAAATAATAAATAAATTTTAGAAATATGTTATTATAATGAAATCACACCCATGTCCTATATTTAATATAGGTTCCTTCTAACAGTCCTAGTGATGTTAAAATTCTTAGGGGTTGCATGTATTATGGTCTCACATGAGAATAGAAACAGTTTTGATCTTATTTAGAATCTTATTTCTCATTCTTATTTACCTTTTTTTCTACTTTTTTTCTCTCATATTTTTTCTTCCAAGTTTCTATGTAGCTCTGATCTTTTTCTCAGGAATACTTGAAAGTCTTCTATTTCATTAAATGTCTATTTTTCCCTTCCCAGATTAGTGTAGAGTATTTATTAGTATAATCCTGAGCAGACAGGTGACACAGTTGATAGTGCCAGGCTAAAAGTCAGAAAGACTCATCTTTCTGAATTCAAATTTCACATCAGACCCTTAATATTTGTATGACCTTTGGTAAGTCATTTAACCCTGTGTGTATGAGTTTCTTCATCTGTAAAAGAGCTGGTGAGGGAAATGGAAAGCAATCTCAATATCTCTGTCATGAATATCTCAAATAGGGTCATGGAGAGTCAGACATGATTGAAAAAATGACTGAACAATCACCCCAATCCTAGCTTCTTTGTCTTTTGGGAAATTATATTTCAAATATTCTGCTCCTTCTTAGTGGTAGATGTGAAATCTTACATGATCCTGACAATGGTTCTGGAGTATTTTAATTTTTGTATTTCTTTCTGCTTCTAGCATTTTCTCCTTTAACTATGAGTTATCTTCTTTGGATACAATCCAAAGAATGAGAGTTTTTCATATGGAAATTTTTTTTCAAGAAATAACTAATAGATTCTTTTTAATTTCTACTTTGACCTCTTGTCCTACAATATCTGGATATTCTTTCTTTTATACCATCTTTAAGTATGGTGTTCTATGCTCTTTTTTAAATTATTACTCTTATGTAGTCAAATGATTCTTAAGTTACCTCTCCATCTATTTTGCTGATTAATTGTTTTTCTTGTGAAGTATTCAACATTTTTTTCTACTTTTCAGGCTTTTTATTTTCTGTTTGCTTTCTGATGTTTCATGGAGTCATTAGTCTCCACTTGGCCAATTCTAATTTTCAAAGTTGTTTTTTTTCAAAAATGATTTGTCCCTCTTTCATCATTTGGACAAATCTCACTTTTTTAATGTGGTATGATATTCAGTTCTTTTTGTATCTCTTTTGTTGTCGTTAAGTCATTTCCCACTTTTCATGACTCCATTTGAGATTTTCTTGACAGACATCTTCAAACCAATTGCCATTTCCTTTTCCTGCTCATTTTACAGAAGGGCAAACTGAGGCAAACAGGGATATCATCTCACATGAGAATAGAAACAACTTTAATCTTATTTAGTACCTTATTTCTCATTCACATGAGAAGGTATATTCCTTTTTATCCCCATTCAATTGTCTCCAGAGATCTGTCATGTCTTAGCATTTCTAACATTCTGTTTGCCTCCTTAACTTCTTTCTTGTTTATTTTGAGGTTAGATTTATCAAGTTCAGAGAGGGAGAGATTGAGGTCCCCACTAGTATTGTTTTGCTATGTATTTATTCCTCTAATTCCCTTGACTTTTCCTCTAGGAATCTGGGTGCTAATCTTCTTAGTGCCAAATAAAAATGGTCATTTTTTTCCCCAGATCCAGACCCAATAATAGTATAATACATTTTATTATCTCAGTCCCCTTAAAAAAGTTCTAACATTGTGTCTCAGGCATTGATTTACTTTAAAAGATGGAAGAGAAGGAAAGTATAGAGAGCAAAAGAACTGAAAGCTAGATATTGGAAAATGTGATTATATTCTTCCAGCTTTAATTATTCCTGTATTCAGATATGGTCAGGGTAAAGCTTGAAGTCTTATATTTCCAGAACCTTTCTCTGATGAATATAAATTACAGTCAAGGGTTTTTATTTCTCATATACTCCAATTGATGTAAGAATATGGTCTGAAAACAAATGGGCAATACTGACTTTATTGCTTTGCATTTTATGTTCTTTTTTGCTGCCAGAAATGTATTAATTATCTCACCACACTGTCCCAAGTAAATATCCAACAAACACACACACACACACACACACACACACACACACACACACACAAAGAAATCAGTGCCTGAACTTTAAATTCTATTTCAATATTCACTGTTATATGCAGAATACTAAAACCAAATTCCATAAAAGAGGAGTAAGACACTTCAAATTAATTTTGCAGTGAAATTTCAAAATCACACACACACTTATTATTAACCTCACTGGAGCCAGGTGTGCATGTGCATGCGCACACTATGTGGAAGAACCTTTTTTTTTCAAATAAGGAAAATGTTTTCCTTTAACCCTGAAATATTCAGGAATATATGTCAATTATTTTCAAGATGTTTTTTTTTGTTTTTTTCAGTTTTATATTAGCCTTATTAGAGAATATAACTAAAAAGTAAATTTTCCAAATTATCACTTTAATTTTTTAAAATGTAACAGAACTAAAAATAAATTCATCCTGAACTAGATCATTCCTCTTGTTAGGCACAGAGACTGTTTTGTAATATTATTCATTAAATTTATAGACATAGTAGGAATTTCCTAGAGTTTGGAAAAATGTATAAGAAAAATGGGGGTTGAACCTAAATTATTGCGCTAAAATTAAGAGGGGAAAAAAACATATTTCCAAATGTGAATGTTTACATTATTTTCCCACTTCTCAAGTAATTTACTGCTCGATTATGAAATAAAAAAAGGAAAACAAACAATGGCAGGTTAGGACATTATTTGAGTATGTCTAATGCTTTGTGAAATATGATAAATACCAACTCCAAAATCCATTGCTTAGAAGTAGGACTAATGATAACTATCAGCTCCAAAATTCACCAAGACCACAATCTAATTATTCAACTCAGTATCTGATGAAGAATCTTATTTAATGAAAGTCATTTTCATCCCTTAAGTAGATTGAGCATAATTATCACATCATTTATTTTGACTTTAAAAGTAAAATCCTACTTGGGGAATTGGAGAATATTGCATGTACGTATGTATGTATGTATGTTTGTATGAATGCATGCACACATGCAAATAGGGAAGGACACCTGTAGACAGAGATCAATCTTTAACATGTATCAATATAGATATCTTTCTACATGTATGAAATAGCTCAAGATAAATGTTAAATGTACAAAATCGGAGAATTCTTTACTCTAATTGCTCATACGGACTATTTCTGGATAACTTATGATATAGTCTTCAGATATTGTATTGGCCTTAACAGCCATTGTCAGACATATTATACCTTGACTCAAACATAATGATGTCATTTAGGTCCTTTCTGAGCATGAAAGAGCAACAACATCTACATATATCTATATCTATTACCTATTGATTTAGATAGAAATACCTATTTATAGATATTCATCTCTGTTTATCCATCTATCTTCTCTTATCTCTCTAGTTTTCCCCCAAAGAATGCCAAATCAGATAAAGAGATAATCACCAATCTAGGCAGATGACGTAGGCTCACTCCCTCTTTTTCCATAGCACATAACCAATATTAAAAGAAACCTAATCTAGAATTAGAAAGCATCTGAAAAATTTCCTTTAATATATTTATATCTAAAAATGAGTACATAGATCTCAATGACCTCTAAGATCATTTCAGGTTTTAAATACATGATCTTAAGTAATCTAGACCAAGTAGCTATTATCGTCTGTGATAATCTTCGCTCAGTTTCACCTGAAGCTTGAAATCCCTACTTAAAACATTCCCAACAAGTGATATTTAATATTTTTCCTGGAATTCTCCAGTGAGTAACTACAGGTTTCTTTGTCATTTTTGGCCATTTCTAAACCATGTCATGCTTAGCTATTATTAACCTCTTTCTAGTTCCCCTTTGGGTATTGTCTTTCCCCTTTAGAAGGTAAACTTCCAAATGATGGTGATACTCTTTCTTGCTTATATTTGTATTTTGAGGCCCTAACACAGCACTGGCAACATAGTGAGCATGTAACATTTTTTCAATTTATTTATTGATTACTTAACAATTTTGAATATGACAAGCACTTGTACCCTCCTCAAGAACCTGAAATATTAAGTGAAAAAGGAAGAGAAATAAAAGAGCCTTGTGGAAGTATGTAGGAAGTTTGCTGTCTGCACTATAAAGCTCATGAAGTGTATGTTTTGTTTTGTTTTATTTTGATATGAGAGAATTAAATAACCTTTTAGGTTTCTTATGTAGTTACACTATAAACTCAGTTGTATTGAAGAAAGATAAGTACAATATTTACAAATGAAAAACTTTATAAAGTTTCTTCAAATGTTAATTACTTTCTCAAAACAAAGTTACTTGAAATATTATCTTCTCAAAACAAGTCTTGTTCTAAAATTAAATTATTTAAACCCTTTTTAAAAATCATTAAATAACACTTATTTGTGGCTATTTTTCTTACTAGTTTACCTACTCCCCATTGAAGTTCTATAATTAACTTGAGTGGAAACATTCACTAAGACTCAGAATGATTTTTCTAGAAATGTATTTGTCCGCATGTGCCCTTGTAAGTGTCTGGATGAATATTCACAAAGGGATATATTAAATTATTTTTGAACACAGTCCATTCATTTCCTGTTAAGGGTTTGTAATCAAATCAAGTAACACAAAGGTGAGGTGTTTGTGGATAGGAATCTAGATCTGAGTGGCTACTGAAAAAGTTCCACAACTATATATTGTAGTATGCGGTCAAGATCAGGGTTCTGTGCAACTTGAAATAAAAGACTGAAAATCACTTTGATATGTAAATTTCAGACATTAGAGGTAGGGTCATTAAATACTAAATTCTTTGATAAAGAAAGTTATGCAAAAGTACAACATTCCAATTCATCAAATTTACAATAATGTGTATAATCTCCTATGTACTTGTATACATAGAAAAATGATTGATACTTATATCCAGAGATATTTTAGCCCAGGTATGTGCTTAATCAATACTTATCTATGATCTTCAAAGTTTTCATCCTTCTTAATGTGATATCTGCATTTAAAACCTAAACTGACAAATTCATTATTTAAAAAAAAATAAAAAATTAAACAAAACTTTTCCACACTGATTTTGCCTTCTTAATTAAAATTTCACTGCTATATAGTCCTCCAATTTCCTGTCTCTTTTTTTGAAATTTTCTTAACTCCCTACATATAATATTTTGGAACACTTATTTGTCCTTATTCTTTCAAATAACATATGTAGTGTAAGGAAATTTATATACAAAACAAATAAAAAATTAATGTTCTACCTACTAGAATTTGCTTAATGTAGGCAATAATTATACAAGAACACAAAAACCAACATGAACAAGAAATGGCCTGAAGCTAAGGTGAAGCCAAGAATACTTTCATTATGCACTAGTATCCTAATTATAACTATTTCTTACTATCTATAAACATGCACTCATACTGCTTTTGTAAATGATATTTTCAATTTGAAGGCATATGACAATATATTTTTCATAGGAAAGAACTTCATCGGAAAGAACCTAGATGTTATGAACCAAAAGATGAAGATAAATTCAAGGAATACCTCTCCTTTTCTTAGGAAAACACCTTGAAAGTTCCATGTATATTCAGTTCCCAAACTTCTTCTTCTCATCCTCTTGTCCAATTCCATGCCATTATTCATCTAAAAGTATTTGTCTAAAATTAGCTCAGATTCATAAGTTGTCTATCATTCTTCAACTCCTGTCTCTTGCTCACCCTAGTTAGTTACAAGATATTATAAATTATTTCTCTACATTATTCACACACATCCCATTGTTTAAAATTATAAAACCACTCTAGTTCTGCTCCTCATCTCTTTTCTGAAGTATTGTGATATCCTTTGAATTTGTCTCACACTTAGATTTCATCCCCCTATAATTTATTGTCTTTAAAAAAATGATTTGTTTATTTACTTTTAGTTTACAAGATTCAGTTCCAGAGCCCCTTGAGTTTCAAGTTTTCTCCCCTCACTTTCCCCCCTCTCCCTCCCATGGCATCATACTGTCAGTTATAGAATCTGCAAATATTTTCACATTGGACATTAGTCTGGTTGTGTAGAAGGATTGTAACCAATGGAGTGGGCAACAGGAAAAAGGAAACAAAACCAAACTTGGAAAAGAGCAATAGTATGTAGATTGCTTCAGTCTCCATTTAAGCTCTGTTCCTTCTAGACCTTTCTCTGAATGTAGGTATCTCCTTCCATCCTGAGACTTGTAGAGTTGTTTTATAACTGTGCATTGCTGAATGGAGTCCAGTTTATCAAGGTTAGTCATCACACATATGATGTGTCTGTGATTGTGTACCAGTTTTTCCTGGTTCTGTTCACTTAGTATCAATTTGTATAAGCCTCTCCAGGTAAATATGAAGTCCATCTCCTCCTGATTTCTTATAGCACAATAGTATTCCATTACATTCATATACCACAACTTGTTTAGCTATTCCCCAACTGACGGGCATCCCCTTAATTTGCAGTTTTTTGCCAACATGAAAAGAGCTGCAATAAATATTTTTGTACATATAGGTCTTCCTCCCACTTCTATGATGTCTTTGGGATACAACCCCCGAAGTGGTGTTACTGAGTCAAAAGGTATGCAATTATTTATGGTCCTTTGTGCATAGTTCCAGATTGCTCTCCAGAATGTTTGTATCAGTTCATAGCTCCACCACCAATGCATTAACATTCTAATTTTTCCACATCCTCTCCAGCATTTGACATTTTCCTGTTCTGTCATCTTTGCCAATCTGGCTGGTGAGATGTGGTGCTTCAAAGTTGTTTTGATTTGCGTCTCTTGAATCAAGAGTGATTTAGAGCACTTTTTCATATGCTTATAGATATCTTTAATTTCTACCTCTGAGAATTGCCTGTTCATATCCTTTTACCATTTATCAATTGGTGAATGACTTATATATCATTTATTCTCTATAAAGTTGCAGTCCTACCTTCTGCAGAAGGCCTTTCTCTGCAGGAGACCATTCCTGGTATTTTCACCATATTCTCTACAATTAATTGTCATATTTTCTTTGTATATCTTGAATGTAAATAGTTAAGTTTTCTCTTCCATTACAATATTGGCTCCTTTTGGACACGAAATCCCTCCCCCCCCTTACTTTAAATCTTATTGCTAGACCATGTGCTATGCATATAGTAAACCCTTAATGGATATTTGGTGACTGGTTTCACATAATGACTAGGTAACCATGGACAAGTTATATTATCTATTAGCTCATGAAAGAAAGAAAAACAAAAAACCTTACAGAGGTTATGGAGGTATATAAATAAAAAAAAACAATGTAACAGTCTCATTTAAGATTTTATATTTCTATAGCCTGAGGGACTAGTAGTTCAATTATTATTATCTTTATTAATTCAGAAAAGAAGAAAAAAAAGAAGAAAAAGACTTTTTAAGAGATTTGCCCCAATTGAACATTTCATAATTTTCTTGGAGGGCTTTAACATTGGGACTTGGACTGTTATCTTCTCTATGCATTTTCATCTTCTTTGTCACCATAAAACCTGTTTACAGATTGGAGGAGTACTGCCCCAAGCTTCCGCAGTTTTGTGCATCTGTTTTCAGTGAAACTTCTAGGCACCTATAAGTTTTCTGTTCTCCTAAGGTGGTATGATCAAAGGAGAGCTGTTTATTACTCTCCAGTATATATGAAATCATGGGTACTATTTTTTTCCTTGGAACTGTGATGAGGGTCCCTGTTCCACTGTGGCTGCAAGCTCTGATATTCTATTGCTCTTCTTCATACTATAACTGCCACCCAGTACTATGACCCAAATCCAAGTTCAGGTTAAGCAATGGAGTTCTTCCTCAGTGCTAGCAAAGAGAGCCCTGTGATCTCCTTCTGACAAGTTGGTTGACCCTTTTACCATCTGTGGGATGAGAGCTTTGAAACAACTGCTGCTTGTGCGTATTCAGTGGCTTTCAAGGTCTGCTCATGGTTTGCCAGATCTGGGTCTATGCTGCCCTAGCATGCACTTGATTATGCTCTATACTTACCCAGGTGCGACAGACCTTTACTGAAGACCTTCTAAGTTGTCTTTGGCTGTAAAGTTCTTTCACCCCATCCTTTTGTGGGTTCTGATGCTTCAGAAATTGTTTTAGAAAATTAATTTAAAAGTGTTCAGAGGGATTTGGGGGAGAACTAAGGTGAGTTACTATCTTTCCTCTGCTATCTTGACTCTGCCATCAATGTTGTTTTTATTATTATATAATTAATTTAATTACACTTATATGCAGCACATCATCTCCCTTGGGCCATTCTTTTTGCCTATTATTCAGTTATTAGTAATACTACATACCAGAACCCAAAATAATAAGTAAAACTGCACTACCCTGCAAAGAATCTCATAGATATTTTGACTAGATAAAAAATACACTTATACAAAATATTTTTTAAGCAACTACAAACAACATTAAATATTTATTGGAGAAATCTATTTTGTAGAAAGGTCAAAAGATACTGGAAATACAACATTTTTCAATTATATCATATAAATTTTGTTATGCTACCACCTCTGCTGTTTCTCAAACAGTTCAAACCCATTAGGCAGGATGCAGGAATCATAATTGGCTATTACACTGCTGGAAACTCAGCAGTGCATATTTGGATTTTGAGAGGTGCTAGATGCCAATGCTGGTTACATTAATGTTGCAGAAAATCAATAGGCAGCAATCACAAGTGGAGAAAAGTTAAGAATTAAGGTGGAGAAGTAGTGAGGATTTAAAAGAGCGTGACAACAGGAAATGCAATCATATCTCATAACGAGGCAGCCACAGCTCAATGATCAGTGAAAATTAAAGAAAGAAAATGACCTGTGCCACAAAATGAGCAATTGAAAAATGAACTATATATTGGACTACAGTCCTTTCCATCTTTGAAATAGATCCAGTGCAGCAAACATTATCATCCTTCATTTTACTGCTAAAATAAATCAGATTTCAAAACCTAAGAACACAAAGGAGTAAAGTAAATTATTTTTAATATAATATATTTACATTATACTGTAATAATTTTACTCAAGTCAAATAATCCATAGGAAATATATTTATTCTTAATAAATTGAGCTCTAAATGACTCAATATTTCAGAGACTCAGAGCATTTTCCCCAAATACATTAGAACCCTCATTCCTATACTTATTCTTCCTAGAACCATGCGATAACTCTGAAAACACTTTTCTAAATACACATTAATATAAATCCCAAACATTAATTAAGCAGCTATGTTACCAGCCATTGTGCTAAGGAATGAGGGCATAAAGAAAAGCAAAAGCAGCCCTTGGGCTCAATGAGTTCACAATCTACTGCATGAGACAACATGTAAAAAACTATGTACAATCATGTTC
>JAQQSW010016899.1:0-11572 GCA_028646575.1 Pseudocheirus occidentalis | reverse complement strand
TCTGGGAAACCTCTTGAAGTCTGATTGAATCTTCAGGAGGCATTTGCAGAGGCCATAAGTATTTAATTGTGGCTAGGCCCAAACCTTTTACTAGCCTGGCCCTCCATTGTCCATCTGCTTCCTACCCTTGAGCCTATCAAAATATCAATCCACTCTTGCATTGACCTCATTAACTCCACCTGAAGTCCCTCCCCAAACTCATTACTGGAGTCTGACCTCATTGGCTCCTCCTGAAGACCCTCCCCAGGCTCCTCCTCTGAACCACCCCTGGATTCCTCTGTATATAAGACCCCATCTTCCCTCCATCTTCGTGAGAGTGCCATGAAATGGCCTAGCAGAGACTTGCTTTGTGAGAGCACCATAGGATAGCTTAGCAGAGACTTGCTCTGTGCGAAAGCTCCATAAAACAACCTAGCATAGACTGGTTCCTTAAGAGTCTACCCCATGTGGCGAACTTGAACTTTCAATAAACTTTACTTTTTCGTTGGCTGAGAAGAATTGAGTGGAATTCTTTCAGCAGGACCCGGCATGTTGGTATTTTGGGGTCTCAGGCAGCCCTAACCCTCTTTGGGTACTTCTTCAGGGCACATAGACATCACTCTGGATAAAGCACCAGCCCTCCCTCCAATCAAGGGGACCTGTGTTTAAATTCAGTCTCAGATGCTTGGAACTGTATGACCCTGGACAAGTTGCTTAGCCCTGTTTGCTTCAGTTCTTCATCTGTAAAATGAGCTGGAGTAGAAGTTTTACAGGCTCTTTTTCTTTTTCCTAACATTTGAGTCTCATGATAATCCTATAACACAGGATATACACTACAACTATTATTATTTCCATTTTTTTTGGAGGGGAGAAGACAGGGGATATTGGGGTTTAAGTGACTTAACCCAAGGTCACACAGCTAGTAATTGTGGTAAGTGTTTGAGGCTAGATTTGAACTCAGGTCCTCCTGACTCCAGAGCTGGTGCTCTGTTCACTGCACCACCTAGCTGCCCCTATTATTTCCATTTTACAAATAAGGAAACAGGGTCAGAGAAGTAAAGTGACTTGCCTTTGTTCACATTAGTATTGGAGGCAGAATCTGAAACCTGGTCTTCCTGATGCCAAGTTCAGAACCCTATAGTAAGGTGATACCATATAACTCTCCTCCTCCAACACCCTCCCTTTAGGTCCTTGGACCCCAGTTAGAGACCTCTCGGGACCCCCTCAGGTTTATGTCTACTGTATCTTACAATTATTTCTGAGCCCTATTAACATGGTATTTTGGCATAGGTGTCTGCTTTTCCATGCTCCATGGCCACAAGCTAAAACTGTAACTCTGTCCAATCCTTCAGAAAATGTCTATTGTTCACAAAGGGGGTTGGGTGAAAAAAATTAAATGATTCTGTAGAAATCCAACATCTCAGCTGGGTTGGTGGGCTTGTAAATGAAACGACCAGGGGTGAGAGTGTGGGAAGTTGATGTCAAGAATACAAATAATTTCCTTCCTGGTTATGATGAGGCTAAAGGGATTGTCTTATTAGGCAATGTGGATATTTAGTTGTTTCTCTGTTCTCTTCTAGGAGAGAAGCAAAATTGGCTGGAAAGCAAAGACCCTTTTCCTGCTGAGATAAAATGAACATTATAAGCCACCAGCTGAATGAGCATCTGTGGCTCTCAGTTTGGTCACATATCCTGGAGTCATATAGAAAGCCACTTTTGTTGAATAACATGGACAGGGCCTGTGAAGGCTTTCAAAGACAGCTCAGAAGTTCCCAAGGTCATGGGCAGTCTCTGAGGGGAAGGAAAACTAGCAAAAGAAGCTACAAATATTCCTTGAGAGACCATGGACAGAGTGAGTTAAGCAATAGAAATTTGCCATTTGACTTGTATGGAGATATCTAAGGCTCTAGTACTTCAAGGGTCATTATGGAAGTTCCATTCTCTCTCAACAACATCCACTAAAAAAAAAAAAGATGGAAGTTCTCTCATTATAATTCGGTTCATTAGCATTTATTAAGTACAGACTCCGTTACCAGGCACTGGCACAAAGAGGCTTGCAACGTCCATGATGGGAACCGCATTGAACATCTGATACAGTAGCTCTGGCAGGTTTTCCTGCTCCCTACAATGAGACATTATTGAGAAAGTCATTCCTTCTCAAAGGGTCAGATAGTTAGATCTGGAAGGGATGTCAGAGGCCACTCCAAGCCACTCTTTTTATAGACAAGAAAACAGAGGCAGAGGGAGGTGAAGAAGCTTGCAGAGGTAAAAAGTATCAGAGGCAAGATTTGAACCTAGTTCTCTGACTGGAAAGGAAACACCCTTTCCTTTGTACCGTTTTTTGGTCTTGAAGAATATCTTGTTAATTACAGACACATTGTGTGTATGATGACCAACTTTGATAGACGGGGCTCCTTTCAGCAACACAAGGTTATAAGACAACTCCAAAAGAGTCATGATGGAAAGGGATCTCCACATTCAGAGAAAGTACTACAGAGTCTGAATGCAGAATGAAGCAAACTACTTGCTCTCTCTCTCTTTCTTGTTTTGTTTTGTTTCTTCTTTCTCATTGTTCATTCTATGGGTTATAATTTTTCTTCACAACTTGACTGATATTTAATGTGAAGGTATTTGTAGAACCTATATCTGATTGCATGCTGCCATGGGGGGCAGGGGCAGAGAGGGAGGAGGAGAAAATTTGGGACCCGAATTATGAAACTGAATGTTGTAAACTAAAAGTAAATAAATTACTTAAAGTTAAAAGGAAAAGAATGCCTTGTTAGAATATTAAGTATTATTTCTAGGAGACACAGTTTAAATTGTCCTCAGTTAACACTTCAGCTTTTTAGGGAATACAGCATAGGTTTGGTTTCTAAGATGGGCTATAAGGCAAGAATAAAAGCACTGAAAAAAGAGGGAATCATTGCCAACATCACAGTTTTTTAGAAGATAGAGCACTGACCTAAAGTTAGGAGGACCTGAGTTAAAATTTCACCTCAGAAACTTAGTAGCTGTGTGACCCTGGGCAAGTTACTTAATCCTGATTGCCTCCAACAAAAAAAAAAAAAAAAGAAGAAAACTTATTCATTTAAAATGACAAAAAACTCTTTGCATGATAATATAAATAATATTTCTTTTGAAAAATAACTATATTTTCCAAGGAAGATTTAGTGAGAAGAGTTATATTGTTTTCTGTATTTTTGCAAATCTCTTTAATATCTGACTTAATAGAAGACAGCTAAGAGTCTCACATCTGTCTCTGCATTCAATTTCTTGTGCTATGTGTGTTTTATTTTTGCTTGAGGCATATGAAGAAAATCTGATCTCACACAGATATGTAGTGGGAAAAGAGAAGAGTTTCTTAATAGGCAAAATAATGTTTTAGTATTATTAGAAAAATAGTTTTTACTTTGCTGACCCATTGTCTTGGGGATCCCCAGGGATCCATAGATCACACTTTGAGAACCACTATTCTAGAGTATCTCAAAGTCCCTTCCAACTTTCAGTCCTTTTTGTCTCTAATATTTCATAGAATATTAGAAGTACTGGGATTAGGGCAGCTAGGTGGCTCAATGAATAGAGTACTGGCTCTGGAGTCAGAAGGACCTGAGTTCAAATTCTTCCTCAGATACCTGACACACTTACTAGCCATGTGACCTTGGACAAGTCACTTGACCCCAGTTGCCCTGCCTTCCCCCCTCCAAAAAACAAAAAGAGGAGGAAGAGGAGGAGGAGGAGGAGAAGGAGAAGAAGAAGAAGAAGAAGAAGAAGAAGAAGAAGAAGAAGAAATAGTAGTAGTGGTGGTGGTGGTGGTAGTAGTAGTAGTAGTAATAGTAGTGGGATTTTATCACTTGATATTCTTGTTGTTCAGTTGTGTCTGACTCTTCATCAATAGATTTGGGGTTTTCTAGGCAGAGGTACTGGAAAGCTTTGCCATTTCCTTCTCCAGCTCATTTTCCAGAGGAAGAAACTGAGGTAAATAGGGTGAAGTGACTCACCCAGGATCATCCATCTAGTATCTGAAAGTCAGATTTGAACTCAGGAAGAGGATCCTTCCTGACTCCAGACTCAATGCTCTATCCACTGTAGCACCTAGTCGATTCTTTTGAGGACATAACAATTGTCAAGTTGAAATAAATGAAAATGTACAAGCTGCAGGTCTCATATTTTAGCATCCTGAGCCTGAGTTTGGATTTTATCTGGTGGATGTCTATTTCCCTTTTGTGCATTATACTGGTAGAGTTTGTAAAAAGGACATTTTCACAAGTCTTAAAAATAAACCAATAGTAGGATGTAATTGAAAACCATGAACAAAAATAGAGTTCTGACGAGCAGCCTAAGATGACTATTATCAAGGTAAGCCATAGTCTTCTTGAGCAACAGCTTAAGAGCAGAATTTCAACTATCCTAGGAAATATTCCTGCTGAAAAAAGTAATCTTGGAGCTGGAAGGGGCCTTAGAGATCATAGAATCACAGATATTTTGTTGGAATTTATATACACATATACATTTATATATAGTTGGAATATATACAAATATTTATGCATATTGTCAGAATATTTATAAATAATATTTACAGGTTATTAAGTTCTAATTCCTCATGTTAGAGATGAGGAAATAGAGACCAATGAGAGTTGGGTGACTAGCTGTCAATGCAGTGTCAGGATCCTAAATTGGGCCTTTTCCCTCCATTGCATTTCATGTATGTGTATATATGTATGCACGTGTATGTATACATGTATGCATGTATGCATGTTATATTGTTCATGCCTCACCTCGCCACACCACAGTTATCCAGCTAGTTTGCCTCATTGAGTTGACAAGGAAGCATGCCCAGTAATAGAAGATAACTTGCCTTGGGTTACACAACAATTTAGTGGCAGAACTGAGAGGAAAATATAGGTCTCCTGACTCCCGTGTAAATATTCTTTCCCCTACCAATCATTTGTTGCTGTTCAGTTGTTTTCAGTTGAGTCCAACTTTGTGACCCCATGTCACGTGAAAACGCATGGGGTTTTCTTGGCAAAGATAGTGGAGTGGTTTGTCATTTCCTTCTCCAGATCATTTGACAGATGAGGAAACTGAGGCAAGCAGGACCCTCCAACTACTAAGTGTCTGAGGCCAGATTGGAATTCAAGAAGATGAGTCTTCTTGACTCCAGGCTCAGCAGACTATCCATGGTGCCCCTAGCTGCCTCTCAAAGACAATAAATTTTAATGTTAATATCAAAAGTGTATGATAGTGCTGTGGAAACACAAATGCACTAGCTTATTTCTATCACAAAGTCATTCTCTGATACTTGGATGTAGGACAGAGTCCTTCCGTGTCTTCTCACCCTGTGTGAGGTTTACACATGTCATTGTATAGGGCAACAAAGGTGATCTGCCCAGAGCATTACAGGTATTCCTCTGATTCCTTTACAAAACTGGCAGAACTGGTGAAGCACTTGAACTGTCTGCTTGTTGTCCCTCACATTTGCTTCAAGGCTGGTTCATTCCCAATAGAAACCTAGGAACATAATTTTACGATTCCCTGGCTTCCTTCGCATCCCAGCTAAAATCTTTCATTCTATAGGAAGCCTTCCCCAGTCCTTCTTAATTCTAGTGCCTTCCCTGTGTTGATTATTTTCTATTTATCCTGTATGTAGCTTGTTTGTGCCAATATGTTGGCATCTTGATTCTGCCATTAAACCGTGAGCTCTTTGAGGGCAGAAAGTATCTTGCCTTTCTTTGTAAATTCAGGTCTTAGAACATGTGCCTGGCACATAGTAAGTACTTAATCAGTGCTTATTAACTGAACAATTGAAGTAATGTTGGATAGGACTGTCAGAGGCCATTTCATCTATCCCACCATTTATGGAAGGCTTCATTCCTTTCAAATTTATTCACAAAAATCTCTGGGGAAAGATTCCACAGCCTCACTGGGAAGCCACTTGAGTACTCATCCAGCCCTATAAGGATACTAGCCTCATGTCTGATATAGATCAAAATCTATCTATCTATCTATCTATCTATCTATCTATCTATCTATCTATCTATCTATAGATATATAGATCAAGATATAGATAGCTTCATGTCTGATATAGATCAAGACGACTAGAGATGGTTCAGAATGCAGGGGGAGACCTTGGCCTTTTTTAAGCTAAGGTCTTCCTGCATTCTCGCTTTGACTGCAGCATTCAGTGATTAGGATTTTTTTTAAAGAAGTGATCCAAGGAATGGCCACTTTAATCCCCCACCCCAAAAAAATTAAACCAAGAGGTGAAGACCCTCAAAGTTTCTGGCTGGACCCAGATGACTCTGGAGGAGAAAGTGAGGCTGGTGACTTTGCACAGCCCTCCCTCACTTAAATCCAATTCATTTGCAAGTCACGGCATCATCTTCCTGATGTAATGGTTCTCTTTGAGAAAGGACACACTGGCCCTGAAGTGAGGAGGACCTGATGTCAAATCTGGCCTCAGACACTTGCCATTTAACAAGCTGTATGACCTTGGGCAAGTAATTTAATACTAATTACCTTGTCTTCTACCCTCCAAAACAAAAGAGAAAGAAAGACAAACTGTACAACACAACTGAGTTGGGTACCCTGTTATTCAAGTGGAAGGGACTTGAGCAGATATAAATGGAGTCCCACATCAAATTTTCTCAACGGTCAGAAGGAATTACTTATGTGATAAACAATGTAGCACAGTGGAAAGAGCACATCCTTTCAAGTGAGAGACCTGGGTTCAAATTCCACTCCTGATGACTATTATTTGTATGACTTTGTTATTCCCTAGGCCTCAGTTTCTTCATCTGTAAAATGAGGAGGTTGGACTAAGATGTCTTCCAACGTCCTTTCCAGCCCCAGACTTGTGGACTAATAATGCATGTGAGTGCTTTCTGTTTATCCTGTATGTAGCTTGTTTGTATATAGTTTTGCTATGTGGAGAACCACAGCAGGGATGGTGCTGCACTTGATAAGGAGTTTATTGTGGTCCATGCTTGCTTTCTGAAAGAGGACAATTAAGATACAAGAGTAAAGCAAATATCAAGAAAAGATGCCCATTCCACATTCAATGGTGGCCTCAAATATGGATAATTTTGTCTCATTCCTAAATTGTTATTGGACATCTCCTAAGCACAAGTCATAAGATGCAGGTGGATAAGACCATGGAAGACTGTAAGGGTAGACAGAATAGAATGGGGATTCAAATACCTGAAGAGAATTACTGAAACTAGAGCTGACATCAATATAGTGATTTTAGATTTGCAAGGTACAAGATACATTATTTTACATTAGCTTTAAAATGATTTCATTGTAGGCTTAAAACAGAGGTATTCTTACCCCCATTTTACAGATGAGGAAACTGAACCTCAGAGAGGTTAAATAACTTGCCTAGGGTCACACAGATGATGTCAGATGTGGGATTTAAACCCTGGTCTTCCTAATTCAAGGATTAACATTCTGCTATGCTCTTGGTATGCCTCTTACCATGAAACACAGCACAGATTTGTACTGCTCAAGTTCAGACTGGGCTGTGTTGTGTACTAAAACTATGCAAATTCAACTTTAGCAGTCATCCTTATTCTCTACAGGTCAGTAACCACATAACAAATAGTAAAGCTTTTAATTAGGACAGAATAGCAAAGTAAGAAGAGAAAACAGAAAATCTACAAAATCTCACCATGTTCAAAGATGTTAAATTTCTCATGCTTTTCCATATTTTTAGTGGAAGAAACAATTCATAGTTTGGGGTGGGTGACATCTCAGCTGGCACATCTCTTACAATCCCATCTCCCACCAACTAGCTGTATCTACTGCTGATCTGCTCTACCTCCAAACCTGCCATTCTTTTCTGTCTCCAAAGCTTTCACTTGCTGCTTTACCACCATTATCTGCTGTTGGAATGCTTCCTTGATGAGTTGCTGCTGACAGCTATTTCTGGGCTTCTTCTTCCTAGATGAATTACCACCATCTGCTGGAGCTGCTTTTCACTGCTTGGGCTTCATCTTTCTCAAAAAGAGTATTGCTATTTTTATGAGACTGAAATTGCTCAATGCTAATCAACATATTTCAGCTCTTTTGTTAGTCAGACCCACAGCCATACCTAGGCAGAAAAGAACCCTTTGAGTTAAATTTTTTCTTTTATGCCTCAGGGCAGCTTAAGGTATTTATATACATCTAGATTTTTTTTCCTCCAAGATCTTTTACGTTTGTTTCCTCTTGTTCCTAACAATAATTCTGCCAGGCAGAAGGTGGTTATTCTTTTCCTTATATTACAGAGAGAGGAACTGGAGAAATGAAAGCACTTGCCCAAAGTCATATATCTAGTGTGTCAAGACAGAGTCATATCTAGAACCTAGGTCCTTATGACTTTCCTAGTCCAATGCTCTTCCAACTACCATTAGACTGTTAACCTCTTGAGAGCAATGGCTGTTTTTTGCTTTTTTTTTTTTGTATCCCCAGTGTTACCACATAGTAGTTGTTTAATAAATGCTAGTTGACAGACTGGCTGACCATCTTGCTTTGCTGTTTTCCATGATAATGGACCACAAAGCAATGTTTCCAGTAGTGGCAGGCCATTAAACTCTGTTCTGTCTCTTCTCCATAAATGGATATGTTCCATGTCAAAGTTATTTTACAGTTTTCTGACAATATCAGTTTTTTTTCCTTAGAGGAATCTGATCCTATTAATGTGACTGGTTCTTGAGCCCTAATTTTACTCTGGAAATACTCTTTATTTGAGGATATGCATACGCAGAACCAAAACAATTCATAACAAAGTTTTTAGTCAAACTCTTTATGTGGTATTTTACAGGTAGGGAAACCAGTTGTTTGATTTCAACATTATTTTCTTCAAAAGGCAAGTACCCCATGCCCTTCAGTAATCACTTTGGTTCTCCTGAGTTCTCTATTTAGGCACCACAGAAAGTTTTGGACTAAGCATTAGGAGAGACATATGTTTGAGTCCCTACTTTTCACCTGTACAATGGGGATGGGGAGAGGGATTGGACCTGTAATTTCATTGGCTTAGGGAATTCCTGGGTGAGGGAACTCTTTTCACCAGTGTAGACTGGCACTCTCTCTGCAACCTATATTCTTGGAAATTTACCTAGCATGGAGAACTTAAATGCTCACAGTCACACAGACAAGACCACAAACCCAGGTCTTCCTCATTCCAAGACCAATACTTTATTCATCATGCCGTATTACCTCCCTCAGTGGGGATAATACTTGTAATATCTCCCTCACTGAATTGTCATGAGGAAAATGCATTGCCAACCTTAAAAGGATATGGAAATGTGAGATATCATTTCCCCCTTTCTACTTCTCATTCTCCCCTAGGTTGGTGGGCAAACCCTCCTTCCTTAAACAGCTTTCAATCTCCTTGCCAGCTGCTTCATACAAATATAATTGTCATTGCAGGTTGCTTCCCTGTTTCCAATCTCCCTTGAAATAATTGGGTTATTGCACTAAAAGTGATTCTGGCGATGAGAGACTTGAAAGCTAATAGAGATATGTAATACAAAAACTCAGCATTCCCTTAGGAAATTATTGTGGAATATAGTTGAAGGAGAAAGACATTAAAACTAGGATAATGCTAAATGAGATTGAAAAGGAAACACTCTAATTGGTAAGAAATTGAAAGAAAGATTGGAGAGATGTCTTTACTTTTTTATACCTCTTCTATTAAAAGGGTATTTCTGACTTGGAATAGGGATCATACTTAGCTTATGATTGAAGAGGCAGAGGCAATGGGAAAATTTCGAATCTCAGAGTGAGCGCAAATAATTATTTTTGATGGCAAATTCCAAATAGAAGCAATTTTGGTTTTGAAAAGGAAAACCAATATGAAATGTTTCCATTTGGGTGTGAAACAAATCAACCAAGCCTAATTTGGCAATTTGGCTGCAGATAAACTGTAGCCTCATCCCAGGCCCTTTCTAGCCAAGTACCCTCAACCTGCTGACACAATGGTTATTTCCAGTGGATGTCCCATGTTTTCTCAACTTTGTTCAGACAATTGCCTATGACTATGCCTATGCCTATGGCTATGCCTATGTCTAGGCTTCTCTCCATCACCACCTTTTGAAATCTTTCTTATTCAAGAAGAGATGTAGGTCTATTGCTGCCACCTTCATGAAGCCCTCCCTCAGAGAGTTCCAGTCTTAGGGTAGCATAATAGTTCTAGGGTATTATATCAAGCAATGGGAGCAAGAGGGGACTTACTAGGAAGGAAGATTTATATTCTATCTAATTCTATCTAATCTAAGAATTATATTCTGTTCTAATTATATCCTATATATAGGATCCTGAAAGTCCTTAATATATTGTCTATGTGATAAAACCTCCCTGAGTCACCTCCTGTACCAAAAAATTTATGAAGGATCCTTTCTCCCATATACCTTTCCTAATACTTCGTTCCACCTTAATATATTTATTGTGTATTAATTTTTATTATAGTTTAATGTGATATAGTTAAATGTCATATCCTCAAGTAGGTTGCAAATTTAATGAGCTGAAGAATCATGTTTAATTTATGTAATGCATAGCCCAATTCCCCATACCTTGAGCTTGCATGTACTGGGTTCAGTAGGATAGGGGAATCTTAAAAATCGTTAAGTCTTTGGCTATTTTTTCTCCCACTCAAGTGTGTGCTGTTAAATGTTTACAAACCAGTTCTCTAGAGGAAAAAAAAATGTACCCTTGACACACTTTAAAGTTTAGTTTGCATTAGTAACACTTTCTCATCACTTTCTTAAGTTTAGACAATCAACAAAACCTTTTCCAAGGTATAAATGTTCATACGGAAAATTTAACAATTGACTCTCTTGAGCCCATTTGAGCTGACTCCACCATATTCTTGCTCCTAACCTAAATTTTTCTCTTGGAACATCAAACCAAATATAACTCATATCTCAGTTTCCACAGATGTGGATGAGGTTCTTCAGGTCTTGAACTCAGGATAGCAGATAGCCTTTATTTTCATCCCATAGAAAGTACATTAAGGGGGGCGGGGCCAAGATGGCGGGGTAGAAGCAGCAAAGCACCACAGCTCCCACACAAACACGCTAAAAAACTCATAAAATGGGACGCTAAACAGATTTTCAAGCTCCAAAACTCTCCAAAAGACAGAAAGCACTACAGGCAGTGCAGCAGGCGGGACTCTTCGCAGCAGTCTGGGACCCAGGGCTGAAACCCCGGCCGGCTCAGGCCCTGGGGCATCGGGTGGGCAACCGTGGCTATAGGAGAGCAGATCAGCTGCATTGGAGGCACAATTACCACATTTATCAGGCCAGAAGAAAAAAAGGCTAAGAGAAAGGTCAGTGGATTTTGCTAACTGGGGAGAAGAGTGGGTCCGGCCAAACTGCTCCCAGGGCAAGGAGGCAGCGGGAGGCGGCTGTTGCAGCACGAACAGCTGAGAGCCGCGGTGGCCTCCACTGGGCTGCTTCAGAGCCCTCGGCCTGCAGATAGCAGGGGGGCTGACTCGACCCATCGGAGCCAAGGGCTCTTGCGTTGAGCGGCCTGGATCTGGATCGGGGTCTTGAGTGGTGGTCCTGGGGTGCGCTTTCAGTGAGCCGAAGCTGGGGGGGGAGCTGCAGCACCCCAC
>JAQQSW010016898.1:0-11572 GCA_028646575.1 Pseudocheirus occidentalis | reverse complement strand
TTTGCTCCACTCTAATTCTGAAGGAATTATTCTCTTCAGCGAGCTTTTGAGATTCTTTTTCCATCTGGAAAATTTGACTTCTTAATATATTCTTCTCTTCATTGGCTTTTTGGGCCTTTTTTGCCATTTGAGTTAGTCTGTTTTTTAAGGTGTTATTTTCTTCAGTCAGGTTGTTGACTCTCTTTTCATGATTTTCTTGCATCATTCTCATTTCTCTTCCCAGTTTTTCCTCCACTTCCCTCATTTGGTTTTCAAAATCCTTCTTAAGCTGATCTATGGCTTGTAGACATTCTTCATGTTTCTTGGAAGCTTTTTTGTTGGAATTGTGACTGTATTGTCTTCCATTCCATGCTTTGATCCTTTTTGTCCCCAAAAAAGGAATCTAAAGTTGTGTTGCTAGGCTTGCTTTGCTTCCTTTGCCTACTCATGTTGCCAGTCAATTACTTGACTTTTAGGTTCAGTAGAACTCTGCTTTCAGAGAAGAGAGCCCTGTCCCAAATTGCTGGGGTTTTTGTAGGTGCCAGAGGTTTTAGGAGGCCACCATTTCTGCAGTCCCCACCAGCTTTGGCTCACTGAAAATGTACCTCAGGACCACCACCCAAAACCATGATCCTGATGCAGGCAGCTCAAGGCAAGAGCACTTAGCCTCTAAATGATTGTTTGGCCCCCCTGCAATCTGCAGGCTGGGAGCTTCTGAAGCAGCCATGTGGAGGTGGCTGCAGGGCTGCCACTTCAGCGTCTTCTAGCCCTGGGGCAGTTGGCCGGTTACTCTTCCCTGAATTTATCTGAGTTCCACTGATCTTTCACTTAGTCCTTGTTTCTTATAGGTTGGTAAATCTTGACAATGCCATAGCTGGTGATTCACGCTCCAGCCAGAGCTTGTTCTTGCAGCCCTAGGGCTCTAGCTCTGGGTTCATGTGGTGCTGGTCTGGGCTCCCAGAGCCCTGTGATGAACCCATTCCTGTCTGGCTGCCAGGCTGCCTTCAGCTGGAGCTTTGCCACTCTGACACTTTGTGAGTTCTGGAGCTTTAATATTTGTTTAGAGTCATATTTTGTAGGTATTTGAGGTGGTTATGGCGAGACCTGCAGAGTTCTGCTGCTTCTACACTGCCATCTATGTATCTCTCTATCTTTCCCTTATCTATATATCCACCCATCTATCAGCATGGCATGCCAGCCCCCCTTCCTTATAGAACAGTAGTTCTCAACCTGTGGGTTATGTTCAATTTGTAACAATGAAAATGCATCCTGCATAACAGATATTTACATTGTGATTCATAACAGTAGCAAAATTACAGTTATGAAGTAGCAATGAAAATAATTTTATGGTTGGGGGTCACCACAACATGAGGAACTGCATTAAAGGGTGGTGGCATTAGGAAGGTTGAGAACCACTGTTATAGAATGTAAACTCTTTGAGGACATGCAGAGGCCCTGGAAACAAAAAGGCAACTTACCAGGAATGTTGTCTTTGTAACCGCAGTGTGTCTAGAGCTGTAGTTTGCTCAAAGTCAGTACTTAATACATGTTTGCTAGTTAATTTGTCATATATTCTTTCTTCCTTCCCCCAGCCATCTTTCCTAATCGTCTTTCTTAATCACCAGATGAAGAGAAAGCAGAACATAGTGAATACAGAATTAGCCCTGGAGTCAAAAAGACCTAGGTTTTACCTCTGACATATACTATGTGACCCTGGGAAAGTCATTTAACCTTTCAGTTTTTCCAAACAACTCTCTAAGATTGTTCCCTTCTCCAGCTCACACCCATGTCTGCCTTCTTGCAAGCCATATAAAAGTACTTTGAATCTCACCCTCAACACTTATCTGTTGGTTCTTTAATATCTTTAATTTTCTTATCATTATTTTCATGGATGTCATGAATGATCTTTTTTTTCATTAATGTCACCTTATTCTTTTCTCTTTCTTTTTTCAACTCTCACAGTCTTTAGTATAGTACTGGATGCATAGTAGGAGTTCCATTAATATGGATTGATTAATTTCCCATAGAAGGTATGTAATGTTACCAAATTTTCTGGTCAGTTTTCTAGAATCATAGATGCCAAGAGTTGGAAGGGATGTGAGGCATCACCTAACTCCTGTCTGAATAGGAATGTTTTCTGCAACATATCTGGAAGGTTGTCTGCATTAACAGCTCCAATGATGGATAATTATCTTTCTCTTCAGGGAACCCATAAATTTCTTAAGGGCAGGAATTGTACATTTTTCATTTTTATACTTATTGCCTACTACAGTGGCTAGCTAATGGTAGTTGCTTAATGAATATTTTTAGAAATTGTGGACTGATCAGGGAACTATATTGTTAGAAAAATCTCCTTGTCCTTCTGGAATTAAGACTGTAGAATCTTAGAACTGGAATACATGATAGAGATCACAGAAGCACAGAATCTTTGAGGATGTCAAAGATCATTGAGTTGTTCAAACCAGAGATAAACAAGATGTTTTTTTTATAGTGTAACCAACAGCTTGTCCTTAAAAACCTGTTATGGTCCCTTGCTCTTTTGGGTAGATATAATTGTTAGGAAATGTTTCCTTTTCATCAAGCATGAGATTTTTCTCTCAGCAACTTCCACCCATTAATTCTTATTCTGCTCTGTTTGGACCAGATGAATAAGCCTGATTGTCTTCCATTGACAGCCCTTTAAATGCTTGAAGGAAATTTTTATGTTTCCCCCACACCTTCTTTCCTTTAGGATAAACATCCTCAGTTCCTTTAACCAATTTTCATGAAGCATGATGATCTATTCACTTGCCTTTAGATTCCCTTGGGACATTCTTTAGCTATTCACTGTCATTCCTGAAATGCGATAGACAACATTTTACACAGTATTCCAGTATGTGTGGTCTGACTACCATGCAGAGGAGCTATTACCTTCTTGATCCTGGCTCCAGCCAAGCCTCTGAAAGATAACTGCTTGAGAGGAAAGGAGAACATTTCTCCTTTCTCCTCCTTTTCACCTTGAAACCTTTGTCAGATCAGAAGATTTGAGCTTTAAAAGGTTGAGAGAGCAAACTGGCAGCACTCTAGTGATGGGAGTCCATGCTAGTGTTTGTGTGTGACCAAGTCTGATAATGAGCAAAACCTCCAAGTGACACACTCACCGTCGACTCAATATGGCAGTGAATCAAAGGAAGTCAAGAAACAGCAACTTATCCATCAGCCACAAAGTAACTGGAAAAGAATGGTAGGAGTGAATGTTGTATAGTAACTGCTTTAATTTTGAGCTCACTCTCCCTAGGGCTCAAGGTGGCAATGGGAAAAAAATGGCCCTGGATATCGGGATAGAAATGTTTTTATATGAATTTTCTCATTACATTTCATTAAATATCCCTTTATCAAAACTAATTGACTAAATAATACCAGGATGATAAGCACAGTTATTAGTATTTGGAACAACACACTGGAATGGGGGTTGGAGTAGATAATATTAGAAAGAAACCACTTAGCCCCTCAGAGCTCCTGAAGATTCTACATGCGTTAATTCAGAAAACATTGAGGCAATCTACTGGGTGCTGTGATGCAAAGCCAAGTTAAACAATAAGTCCTGAGATCTTTCCAGAATCTTAACCATCATCTTGTCATTTCCACTGTCCCTCCTCTAATACACACACAATCACCATCGTGACCTTGTAACATTTTTTTGACAAGCCCTTAACCTACCTGTCTTGGGAATACAGTTTTCTAATGTTTGCATTTATTTTAGTTTCTACTTTTACTTAACCATCATCTTGTCATTTCCACTGTCCCTCCTCTAATACACACACAATCACCATCGTGACCTTGTAACATTTTTTTGACAAGCCCTTAACCTACCTGTCTTGGGAATACAGTTTTCTAATGTTTGCATTTATTTTAGTTTCTACTTTTACGTCGTTTTAGATGCTTGTTTATTGAGAGGTTTTTGTTGTTGTTGTTGTTTAAAAGCATCACAGGATTAAGCAGGATTTTTATGACTCCATAATTCCTGCTTAGATAATGGTATCTGTTGGAGCACAGTCCTCTTTTAGGGCTGTTTCATTGTCCAGTGGGAAATGACAAGCTTACAACTGAATGTTTCCATCTCTCCCAGATTTTATTAGAGAATAAAAAGCACCATTCTTTTACCTTTGGGGTCATTGCAGCAGTTATGTTACATATAAGTGACCCAAAAAGGGCATAAGTTTCCAGAGCTAATAAAACTGTTTTTTTCATTTTTATTTTTTCCCCTTTTAAGGAAACTAAAAAATTTTCTCCCCAATAAGAGAACTAAAAATTTCACACTGTTTGTGGGTGAATAAAAAAAAATCACAGAAACTAGAGCAGATATTTCTTGGGTTTTTATTGCTTGTGACTGAGAAAAAGAATACTTTGTAGTACATGGCACAAAGAAACAGTTAACCATAATTAGAAGGCAACATATTATAGTGGAAAGACCATTAATCCTTGAGAAAACTTACTGTCCCAAGTGAATAAGCTGCCTTTGAATTTTTCAAATGGGATAGAGAGATGGCTACTAATCATGGTGTAGAGATATTGACCACTTATTGGATATATTGAAACACAGTGGTTCTCAAAGTATTATTTAGGGTTACCTGGGGATTACTGTGACATTTTTAGGGAGTCTGTGAAGTCAAAACAATTTTCATAATAACAATAATGACATTAAAATTTCTTATATGGTAAATGTCAATAGATATAACCCTATGTGGGTTATATAAAGTAAGTATAAGTATATATGTAGTATATATAAAGTAAAAATTCTTATTTTTTTAGAGGGAGGTCCTCAATCATTTTTAAGATTTAAAATGTTTTGAGACAAAAAGTTTGAGAATTGCTGTTGTAGAAGGATATTTTTTTTCAGATAAGGTAGAATTAGATGGCATCTTTGGCCCTTTCTTACTCTGAGATTCTGTAATTCTGAGTTAGAAGACGTTAGATGAAATCCTAGTCCTCCTTAATGTTATTGCCTTTCTTCGAGACTATCTCCCATTTATCTTGTATATATCTCGTTTGTACATAGCGTTTACGTGCTACTGCTACACTTACACCCCTCCCTCCCACCCCCATTAGATTATGAGCTTCTTGAGGCCGGGGACTTTTTTTCTTTGTAGTCCTGCCACCTGGGGATACAGTACCTTTACCAGTATCAGTACCTATACTAGGCATTTAATAATGATTGTTGATTAGTTCCAACACTAACTAGCTATATGATTTCAGTAAAAGCTGCACTACCTACCTTGCGAGATTATTATTAAAGAGCCACTTCAGTGATCCTAACTCTAGATCCTAATTTTAGTTTAGGATCCTAAACTTTAGAGTTTAGCTGTAGACCCCAGAGGCTATCTAGTCCTCTGCTCCCATTTTACAGGCTAGGAACTTGAGGCCAAGGGAAGTTACATGATTTGCTGAAGGTTGTTTCAGAGGTTGGATTTGAAACCAGATCCTTTGACACCAGAGTCAGCATTCTTTCCATTGTATGAGGTTGACTCTAACACTTAAAGTGATCTATGAATAGGAACTATTTTTATCCTTGCTATTTGGGGACTTATGTAATGCTAACTTGCTTTTTTGTAGTGAAGCAAGTAGAGCTGGCATCTCTTTCATCCTCAACTTTGACTCAAAGCTTACTTCTACTACAGGTTTTCTTGACTAATGCCATATGTTTAACAGTCGTAAACTGTTTTCTGAAGTAATTACAAAATCTCACAATGGATTCAATCTCATAGTTAGAGGGGCCCTCAGAAAGTCTAATCCAAACAAGAATTCCCTCTAACAATTGCTTATCCAGATTTTTCTTTTTTTTTTTTTTTTTTTTGCTTTTTGGAGGGCAGTTGGGGTTAAGTGACTTGCCCAAGGTCACACGGCTAGTTTTTTGTGTTAAGTGTCTGAGGCCGGATTTGAACTCAGGTACTCCTGACTCCAGGGCCGGTGCTCTATTCACTGTGCCACCTAGCCGCCCCTATCCAGATTTTTTCTTGAAAGACTTTCAGTGAGGGGAAACTCACTGCCTCCCATGGCTGTGCATTTGTCATTTGGACAACTCTAGTTAGGAAGTTTTCCTTATATCAAGTCTAATTTTTATTATTTGCAACTTCTGGTTATTCTAATTTTTGTTATTTGCAACTTCTGGTTATTCTTTATATTTCTACCTTTGAAGTTTGTATAATTCCTTCCATAATACTTCAACAATACTTTTCACATGTTGTGTAAGTATTCCTGGGTTTTAATTAAGTGCCCCACATTTCAATATTGTGCTCACCCAACATTCTCTGTTCTCCAGGCCATCAGTCCTGCATGCATATTCTAAAATATGGTGCTGGGAACTGAGTACAACACTCTAGAGTATAACACTCTAGATGTGGACTGCCTAGGACTGATTCAGTGAGATAATGTTCTTCCTTTTCTGGACCCTCTGTCTTAAAGCAACATACAGAAGAGTCATATTAGGATTTCTGGCTGACATATGCTATTGACGTATATTGATTTTGCAGTCAATTAAAACTCTGCATCTTCTTTTTTCCCCAGATTGGTCTGTAGCCATCCTTTACTCAGCATGTATTTGTGAAGTTGATTTTTAAAACACAAGTGTAACTTGTGTAAGTTAAGTGTAAAGTGTAAGACTTTATATTTATCCCTATACAATTTTGTCTCTTTCAATTGGGTTCAATGCTCTAGCTTTTCAAACTTTTCAAATTCTTTGCCCCATCATCCAGTGTTAGTTATCCCCTCCCAGTTTTATTTTGTCTAATTCATATTTCTCCAGTTTATGAGCAGAACATCGTGAAAGATTTTGCCAAATGGATCTTCTTGTACTTTAGTATGAAGCTGTCAGTTAATGTGTTTTGTCTGGGGCATGCCCAGTTCAGGTCACACGGAGGCTCCCCTGAAGTAGTTTTGACCATGTCTTGATTGCCTACTATGGAGGCCTCCGTACTATTGCCTTGTGGGTAAAGGGAACCTCCTTTGGCTGGCTGCCTGTGTCTTTAAGATTGACAAGCCTGAACTGCTCATGCTTTTTTTCCCCCACCATACTTTCTGCTACTCTCTTTTTGACAGTTCCTATCTTCTATATTGAGATGTTGAAGATCCCAGTTCACTCATAGCAAGGATAGCATGAACTTAACCAGTGAGAGGGGAAGGCTTCTTTTTCCTCTCCTACCTCTTTTTTACCCCAGCTCTAAGAAATAGACCTGGGGGTATTTGTTTCTGTTCTGTTTTGTCTTCTTCCTTTTCAGGTACTGGAGGTGACATTGACATTGATGAGCAATGGCAACATGGAGCCAGGATTGCAGATGGAATGATGCTGCCAGTCAGCCTAGCACAGATTCCCTGAGAAGCCAGGGTGCCTCCAACTCTAGAGGATTTCCTGCCCTCAAGGTGATTACTTTCTAATGAGGAAGACAACCCACAAAAAGAAGTTTAAAAGTGAAGGGGGAAGGGGAAAGCACCTAAGTGTGTAATAGAGAATATAATATAATAGAGAATGTCCAGAAAGTCAGGAGTGGAGCCTGGAGGGCAAGGAAGACATACTTACTTTAATAATTTGAGCCAAATTCTTCATATACCCATATGACAAATCAACAAGGGAAGAACTCAAACCTCCTGATACCTCTTATTTCTAAGTCCTGCTACCCTCCTTGAACCTTCAGGATCAGATTAAAATTTCTGTTAGCTTTTTTAAGCTCTCCACATCCTTCCTACCTTGTCAATTTTTCTTGCTGGTCTTCATGTAGTTCCTTGTAGACACTACTCCATCTCCCAACTGAATCTTTTCACTGGCTGGCCCTCATGCCTAGAACACTCTGTTTTCTTACCTTGGCTTCCTGGCATCCATAGCTATATTTGTGTGTGTGTCAATCTCACACTGTGAGTGTGAGATTGTGTAGTGTCAGTTTGATTGTCATTGAACCAAATACTTGAAAACACAGTATTAGAGTTTTTTGTTGGTTATCACAAAGTCTTTGCCACTGTTCCACACTAATGCTTACTCATATACTGAGAATATATAAAATAGATCCAAAGTATTTGATGTTCATATGGAGAATTATTTACTATTTAAAACAGCCTACCAACTCAATACAGTTAAATTTAAGATTCAGCTCAAATCTCATCTTCTGTAAGAGGTCTAGCTTCTTCCCTCTGAAATTATCTCTTATTTACACTTGTATATATTTTGTAGATACATGGCTGTTCATAAGTTTTCTTTGCCATTAGAATGTAAGCTCCTAGAGGGCAGGGGCCATGTTTTGCATTTCTTTGTATCTCCTGTACATAATGTCATGTTTGGACCACAGTAAGAATTTAATCAATACTTATTGATAATTACAATAATGAAAGTTTGAGAGTCTTTACCGTTTGAGTATATTAGAGTGAACATGTTTGATTAAGAAACTTAATACAAAGCCACTGTAGGCATGACATCATTCTGGGTAGTCATCCAAAGACAGCAGTAGAAAGAGACAAAGCACATAACAGTATCCTCCCACCTTTGACCTGTGAAAAATGAAAAAAAAAAATAAGGACTCGGAAGTATGAAGCCTTTAGACTAGAAAATGAAAATTCTTTGGGTATTTATTTTCTACACTTGACCCACCTAGGTTTGAGTGGTTTTGTTTGTTTGTTTGTTTACTATTATATTGTGAGAAAATAATGGATAATACAGACATTCTAAATGAGAGTGTTTGAATCTTAAGAACCTTATGTTTTTCAGAAATGCTAAGTGAACATTTTAAAGCAGCGTGCCCAAGGTATTATTGTATATACAACTTTTACAATGGTATAACATACAAAAAATTGTCTGTATTGTTGTGCAGAGAATAAGAGCGAACCAAGACCTGGGTTTAAGATAAATTTAGCTGTGGATTTATTGATCAAGCACTTGACTACCTGGAGTGTAAACTCAAATCAGCCAGTGATCTTTGGTGTTTACAGACTTGATTATATAGGCCAAAACCATGAAAACCATAATCAGGGAGGAGAGCTAGCAGAAGC
Organism: Pseudocheirus occidentalis; assembly: GCA_028646575.1. Lineage (NCBI taxonomy): Eukaryota > Metazoa > Chordata > Mammalia > Diprotodontia > Pseudocheiridae > Pseudocheirus > Pseudocheirus occidentalis. The sequence continues at coordinate 2,584 of JAQQSW010016898.1, read as the reverse complement.
ATGATGTACAGAAGCAAAAACCAGCCATTGGTCAGATGTATAGCTCAGGGCTAAATTGGGAATATGGTGCAAGGGTACAGGGGTGCAACCTTCCTGTGTCATGGGGTTCCCTCCTAGAACAGGGTGGAGGGCCATAGTCAGTACTTTCCAGAGCAGGGTGGAGGGTCATGGGGGTAAAGGGAGCTGGAATTCCCCAGAACAGGCTAGGGTCATGTTCTGGGTGAAGAGGGTAGGAGGGCCCTGCTCAGTCAGCAGGACAGGACAGGGTGGTGCATATTTAAGGTCCTTGCACCATAATAAACCTTATACACTATAATAATTCAAAAAGAGTATATAAAATGCTGATTAGAGAGGAAGGGGGCAGGGGACTATGCCTTTAGCAGCTTTGCCCAGACTTTAGCAATGATGCCTAGACATGTCTTAAGCAGTTTCAAGCTATGACAGGACATAGGATAGGGACAAAAACAGAAATATAAAGGGGCCTTAATGGTGGGTCACAAATCAGGGGGTGTGCAGTGACCTGGGATTTGGGTCTCTGTATTACAGTATTAGAGTACACTAGCACTTTTGAGCATGTGTAGCATGTATGACTGATCTAGTCCGCATGGGAACATAGCAGACATTCTGTAACTGGTTCTGACATACTAAGCAATAGGTTTTTACAAATAATTTTCTGCGGCAGATTTCACCTTCACAGTCACCCAGATGACCAAATGTGTAAAGACAGGAACACATTATCTTGTATTTTTCTATTAAACAATTGACAGGAAAGCAAACCACATAATTAAAGACTCTCCTCTGACAAAGTGTCTCCTATGATTATGTTAAGATAATACAAGATTTCTCGATAGAGAGAAGAATAATAGATGGGGTAGCTTCAATACAACCTATGAAATGCTGGAGAAGTTAGAAGGCTACCAGAGGATTGGGTAGAATATTTATGGAAGATTTATGAGACAAGGCAAGAATTAGAAGAAAGTGTGGCTGGGTTGTGATATGTTCTGTTAGAGAAAGTATCTGGTTTTAAGTCCACAGTAATCTCCACTATTTGCTACTTGTGTGACCATGGCAAAATCTGAGTTTCCCCATGTAAAATGGGGATGACATTGTCTTACAAAGCTGACTCAGGGGTCCATTGAAATACAAAAGTACTACAATTTACAGTTGCCGGTGGTTTACAAAGCATTTTCTTCACGACAGCTTGGTGAGTCAGGTGGTACAAATATAATAATCTCCATTTTATGAATGAGGAAACTTCGGGTTTCCCAAGGTCATACAATTGGTAAATGAAGTAAAGGCTTGAAACCAGGTGTTTTGATTTTGATTCCAATTTTCTTTGAACTAAACCCCATTGTACTGGCTTCTTGACTGTATGGTAATGACAGAATTTTAACGTGTAAACAGAGAAAAGACACATCAAAGTCAAAGTAAAATTCTTTGCCAGCTGTTTTGGATTATATGAGAGTCTTTAGATCATTAATACAAATACAGAAAAAAATTTCTTTCTTGCATTTTCAGTTGTAATATAATTACACTAAAATGGAAACAGTAATGTCCAAATGTCTAAACAATTTGGATATGAAAATAATTTTTAAAATTAAATCATTCTTCATGAAATTAAGGAAAAAATTTATGAAATGTCTTTAGATTGAAACACTTTCTAGAACCCAACATGAGATATATTTGAAAGGCATTAAAATTAAAACACATTGTTTTCTTATGTGATAAATAGCAATATTATACATTATGAATGACCTCCTAAAGAAGTTATTTTTAAATGTTTTCAATTCCTATTAGGATATTAATGATAGTGCTTTCTGGAAATGTGTCTAAAAACATGCTATCATTTAGAACTCAAAATTTATAAAAGTGAATTTAAAAATTTTTCATGTAATCGGGGAAAATAAAATATTAAATTAAAAAAACCATATTATCTGATATTGTCTTTGAATTTCCAGCATGTAGTAAAGTGAAAGAACTTAATGTAATAGATTTCATTTCCTTTTTCCTCTGGTTACCAAGACAGAAAAATTTCAACAAACATTTATATATCAATAGACATTTATAATTAACTGGCACTTTCCCCACTCATGCACCTGTTTTATTCAATAGTGTTGTTCATTATAATTTATCACTTTACCTGTGAAATTGACCTCTGTTTGACTGTGAAATTTTTGGTGAGCCAGGATGGCCTCTGTACTTTAGGATACATGAAAATTTCATCAACACTTGTAAGCATTAGTAAACAATAGAAAAAAAAAGAAAATATGGGTAATAGATATATACTAGAAAAATGAGCTTTGGTTGTAGAATGGGTCTAAAGAGTTTCTTGCTAAGAAATCTGTTTCCTTTAAGTTACTACAAAAATCTTAGCTAAAATTGAATTTTGTGTGTGCACTTTAGTGGCTTTTTCTTTCTCTGGATATTTTATTTATTTATTTTTCTTTTTTTAAAATTTATTTTTTATTTGTTTTCTTGTTTACATTATTCATTTTCATTAATTTTTGAATTATAAATTTTCTCCTCATCTTGCCCCTGCCCCAACCCTAAAACAGCAATCCCACTGTAAAGCCCCTCCCCTGCT
>JAQQSW010016897.1:0-11572 GCA_028646575.1 Pseudocheirus occidentalis | reverse complement strand
GAAGGTTCAATTGATTGTGGAGAGATAATTGAAGTCCCAGGAGACCTTCCTGATTATGTGTATATTCATCAACTGTCCCTCAAATGCTCTCCCTCCTCATCTCTGCCTCCAGGTTTCCCCACTTTCCTTCAAGCTCCAGCCAAAATCCCATTTTCTGCAAGAAGGCTTTCCCTTTCCTCCTAATGCTAGTGTCCTGATTATCTCTAATGTATTTTGTTTGTTGTCTCCTTCATTAAGATATGAGCTCCTTTGGATCAGGGACTGTCTTTTGCCTTGTTTTGAATGTCCCAAGCTTTGAACAGTATCTGGCACATAGTAGGTCTAATAAAGGCTTTTTTTTTTCTTTTGCTGATTTTCCAGTATCTACTCAATCACCATATAAGTCACAATGAGGTTCAGGCTCTGGGAGCCCCCTTGAGTTCTCCTTGAATCTTTGATATACAGGCTCTGGGAAACCCCTTGAAGTCTGATTGAATCTTCCCACTTGATGAGGCGTTTGCAAAGGCTGTAAGTTTTTCATTATGGCTGGGCCCAAACCTCTGTTACTAGCCTAGCCCTCCATTGTCCATCTATTTCCCACTCTTGAGCCTATCAAAATATCAATCCACACTTGCATTGTCCTCATTAACTCCTCCTTAAGACCCTCCCCAAACTCCTCCTCTAGACTACCCCTAGATTCCTCTGTACATAAGACCCCATCTTCCCTCCATGTGGTGTGAGAACGCCATAGAATGACCTAGCATAGCTCTGTGTCAGACTTGCTCTGTCCTGCTTGCCCAATGCAAGTATCACATACTTAGGCTACTTAAGAGTCTACCCCACATGGTGAACTTTCAATAAACTTTACTTTTCTTTGGCTGAGAGACTTGAGTCAAATTCATTTGGCAGGACCTGACATGTTGATATTTTGGGGTCTCCAAAGCAAGCCTAACCTTCTTTATGGGTAACCACATCAACTGCCTGCTCTGATGAATTAAAAGGTTGGTTCTGAGCATGCTTATCCTGGGCTCACTACTGTACTGTGGTCTCTGCAGCTCATTATTTTTTTAAACTCTCTTCAGAAAACTTAAAACTTAAAAAAAATCATAACATTAACAAATATTTAAAATAAACATTTCCTTGCAAAGAGCTATCACACTGAAATGCAAATGCATACCACCTATAATTTGCTTTGTACTTCTAATACTACAATAACTTTAGAATCTTTTCTAATTGTCCATTTTAGCTGTTATTCTCTTCACTTGAAATACGTTTTAAAAAATTTTTAAAAATATGCTTGATGACCTTCCTTTTTGTTTTGGGTATCACTAGCATTAGCTTCCCTCCTGTTTTGTTGGAAAGTGTCTGTTGCATTTAAACATAAAATTTCTCTGAAGAGAGAAATCACACAGAAAGACAGAGAAGCATGCCCTATCAATGACAAAGATATACAACATTTGACTCTAACATCTCAATACCTGTGTACCATATAAATAAAAAGAAATGAAACCAAGCTTCACAATGCTGCATGGTCTAATGTTATTGTCATCATTCAGTTGACTCTCTTTGTGACCCCATTTGAGGTTTTCTTGGCAGAGATACTGGAGTGGTTTATCATTTCCTTCTCCAGGTAATTTTATAGATAAGGAAACCGAGGCCAAAATGGTTAAGTGACTTGCCCAGGGTCACACAGCTTCTAAATGTTTGAGATCAGATTTGAACTCACAAAGAGGAGTCTTCTTAACTCCAGGTTCAGCCCTCTCTATCCATGGTGCTGCCTAGCTACCCCATTGCCCGATAAATTAAATCAGGAGACATTGAAAGAGATGAGCATCCCCACAGAAAACAAAATATATTAAATGTATGGAGAAGTCTACAACTCAATGTTATCCCCAAAAGGAAGGCTTTCTCTCATGGACCAAAGGGCAGTGGTCCATGTTCTCCCGGCTTCCTACTTGGGAAAAAAGACATGGATGTGGTTCTGGCATTACTAATTCATTGCCCACGCAATAAAGGACATTGCTAGATATGTATATCTGTGGATTTATGGTTATTGCTTAAACTGAGGAAGGATAGGAAGTGTTTTTTGACCTTGCCTTTTCATATACCTTTGGCATACCCCAAAACATTAGCTCCTTCCTGCTCAGCGTTCAAGGGTATTGTGTTGAGGGGCACATTGGACTGGACACTGGCACCCTATCACTTTAGGAAGCAGTGGGAATAAGGAATCCCTATTTGGTTCTGAACAACCTCAAGAATTATAAAATACTAGAAACCTAGAGTTGAAAAAGGTTTCAGAGATCTCCTAGACCAGTGCCTTCCTTTTATAGATAAGAAACTCGGGACCAGAGGGGAGAGGTGAATAGCTCCAGGTCACACTAATAATGAGTAAAAGAGCTGGAATTCTAACCCAAATCTTCTGATTCCAAATCTAGCTTGCTTTTTTTTTTTTTTTTACTACACTGTGCTGTTTCTTCTCCATGGTTAATTGTGTTGGATTACTGAGGATTTTCACTACTATTTACCATTTAATTTTTAAATTTTTACTGAAACTCTTTAAAAATATATTTTGCATTTCCTTGCCTTCTTAAACAAAATGTGCCACTAGACATACTTGAACCCTTATTTGATGACTCAGAGTAGTCATCATGAACAGCAATTTCTGTGCTGTTCATATAGTATAGCTAACATTTAACATGACATTATATTGTGATGACTTCTAGGCATTTTAGGATATGTAGAGTTCCCTACACTCATGAGTCTCAGTTCCCTTATTTGTAAAAGGTAGAGATTTGTACTAACTAGGTGATATCTCAAGTTCCTCTGCACCCTAACATTTTATACTTATAAAATATTTAATAATATTATAAATTGTTATATATTATATGTATCTAAATTCTATAATATTTTATCTTTGTATGTTTTATTTTTTTTAATCTTGAGGGGAAATGAAAACTATTCCAATAAGTAAACTCTTCCTTCTAGTTATGCCCTTAGAATCAAGAGTCAGTTGCTATAATAAGACAGTCTACAAAAGGCCCCTGGGCTCTCACAGACTCTTCTGCTGCCTTCTATAAGATCTCCAGTTCTCCCATTACTTCCAGATGTTCCCTCCTGATTGTGTCTTTTGCCATCTTCTCCTTCTCCTGTTTGGTTCCCTGCTCTTGAGACCAGTTTATTAGACCTAGATATGGAGACGAAGAGCAAAGATGGTGGAATAGCAGGAAGGAGGAGGAGAGCAAGCCTAGTCCCCAACCCACAACTCCTCCAAACAGATCTAGAAAATGAGTCTGAACAAATCCTGATAGGGAAATCTATAACAAGCCTTCCCCTCTTCCCCCCCTCCAACCCTCTAGTCCCCCAGCCCAGGATATGTAACCAAGTAGAGAACTTCTAAGCATTCCTATTGAAAAGATCAGAGATGTGCAGAAACTTTGAAGTTCAAACACAGGAGTTAAAAGAAACATAAAAAGGTAAACATGAACAATGATAAAGGACTAAGCAAGGAAAAATTATTACATTCTAATGTGGGGACATGATACACATCTAAGCCCTGGCTTCATTGGGGTCACAGAGGGAGTCTAATTAGAAGAGACCTAGGAAGGGTTCTGTTATGTCTTGATCTGAAGAGAAGAATGGAAAAGGGGAAGAGGAATACACTAGAGGCAAAAGGAAAAAGAAAGGGAAAATTGTCGTTCATCAACAATGTGAACATATCACACATAAACGAATAGAAGTCTATACAGATGAAAAGGGTGGGGGGGGAGTAGCAGATGCTTGAATCTCATTTTGCATCTGATTCGGTCAAAGAAAACATTATATACATACAATTGGGTACAGAAATACATTTCACTCAACAGGGAAATCTGAAGGAAAGGGGAGAAGGGAGAAGGGGGAATTAGAGGGAGGGTAGATTAAGGGAAGGATTAGTTCTAAGTAAAAGAAACCATAAGGATGTACAAGAATACTTATAGACCTTTTTGAGGTAGCAAAGAACAAGAATTTGAGGGGATACCCACAAATTAGAGAACAGATGAACAAGTTACGGTATATAAATATGGTGGAATACTGTTATTGTGTTATGAGAGATGATGAAAGGGATGGTTTTGGAGAAACCTGGGAATACTTATGTGAAATATTACAGAGTATTGGAACAGACCCAGAAGGACAAGTTATACAAAGAGAACAATATGGTAAAGATAAACAACTTTGAACGAATTAGGAACCCTGATCTGTGTAACGACTAACCACAATTCCAGAGGACGTATGATGAAATCTCCTACCTACCTCTTGATATAGAGCTCCAAGACTCAGAGTGCAGAATGAAGCATACGTTGTTTTCTAACATGGCCAATACAAAAAGTACTTTTGCTTGACTATATATGCTTGTGGTAAAGATTTTGTTTTTATTTCATTCTCAATGTGGGGAGGGAGTGGTACTTGGGGTGGGTGAGAAAGAAGGAGAATTTTTGCTGATTGAAAAAAAATAAAATATAACTTAAAAATAACTAGAATAAGAGTAGCATTATACAGAGTCGGAGGGCCTTACAAAGTTTCCTGTGAGTAAAATGCATGGGAATTTATGTCTCATTTTGGGCTATTCAGAGGCCTCTCCTGCTTTGTTCTAGCTTCTTGTCTGTGTCCCAAATAGGTGAGGTCTACAGTGAGTGCCTACAAAAAACTGGAAATTGAAGCAGTTTTCATTTCTGAGAATTTCAACAATTTCAACAGACATTTCTTAGTCACCTATTGTGCAGAGAGAACTACTCTAGGAAGTAGGGAATATGTAAAAGGGTCATATACAAGGATCCATACCCTCATGGAGCAGACAGTTTAGTGCACACACACAAATATCGATAAAACAAAATGATACATGCTGTGTGGATAAAAAAATAGGCAAGCAAGGGTCATTTCCCATGACCTTCTACTCCTCTTCAGCCATGTTCATGAACTTTGAAATTCATTTATCTGACCTTAATCTGTTGTCATTCTGTCTCACTCTCTGCCTTGCAACTCCAAACTATGGTCTTTATACTTATACATATAATCTCGTCACCCCTAGTTCTTTCCTAGGCTATCACTCTTATAATGGCTATACTCTCTTCCCTTCCCCAACTTGACTCCTTGATGAACCCGTTCAGTTGTACACTGTCCTCTTCTCTCATATCTCTTGCCCCTTTGTCCTATCAAAGATTTTGCCTTTTTTTCCTTTTGCTCATTTTATACCATTGAGGCAGCTTCTGTAACAATACCTTCCTTCACTCCTATTTCATATAAAGTGGTGGCCATTCTCCTTTGATGGCTAAACTGGAGAAGGCTGCCTATATACCAAGTGCTTCTACTTTCCTCTCCCCTGCTTCTGACTTTTTGCATTCTATCTTCCAACCTCATCATTCATTCCAAACTCTTCTCTTTAAAGTTAGTAATGATCCCTTAACTACCAAATCTAATGGTCTTTTTTTCAATCTTCGTTCTTCTTGCACTCTCAAGACTTTCTGAAGCCATCCTGCTTGTCCTCTTACAGGGCAGCAGGATTCCATCACACGCATATACTATAGTTTGTTCAATCACCACCCAGTTGATGGGCAGCTCCTCAATTTCCAATTCTTTGCCACCACAGAAAGAGTTGCTTTAAATATTTTTGTACCTATAGGACTTTTCCCCTTTCCCTTTGGTTTCTTTGGGATACAGATCTAGTAATGGTATTGTTGGATCAAAGGATATGTATAGTTTTATTGCCTTTTGAGCATGGTCCCAAATTGTTCTCCAGAATGGTTGAATCAGTTCACACCTCCACCAACAAATCAGTTCACACCTCCACCAACAGCCCATTAATGTACTTCTTTTTCATCATCAGTTGTCATTTTCCTTTTCTGTCTTATTAGCCAATCTGATGGGTATGAGGTAGTACTGGAATTGCTTTAATTTGCGTTTCTCTAATCAGTGATTTAAATAATTTTTTAATATGATAAACAATAGGCACTTCCTTCTGAAAACTTCATGTTCATGAAATGGCTCTTATTTTTTATAAATTCGGCTCAATTATATATATACTATATTATAATGTATATAATATATATATTTGAGAAATGAAGCCTTTATCAGAGAAATTTGCTGTTATTTTTTCCCCTCAGTTTCCTTATAATTTGCACTGCATTGGTTTTGTTTGTGCAAAACCTTTTTAATTTCATGTAACCAAAATAAGTAAAGTATGTACAAGGTCTAAATAGAGTAGCTGAAATGGTAACCTTAGTGGGAGAGGCTCTAGCAGCTAGGAAAACTGGGAAAGTCCTCCTGCAGAAAGCAGAGTTAGAACTAGGTCTTGAAGAAAGCCAGGGATGATAAGCAGAAACTTTCCATACAATGACCTTATTTGATCTAGACTGGACTTGTGAATTAATGAGTGAAAAGAGATTCCAGGAGAGAACTTTATCCATCAATAGAGTAGTAACTATTTGTCTTAATTACTATCAAAAGCAGTATCCAAAAATGGTCTAAATCACTAATAATTAGACAATTGCAAATTAGAACAACTCTGAGGTTCTGCCTCACACCCATCTGATTTGGCAAAATTAACAAGAAAAGGAATTCTGGAGAGGCTATGGGAAAAGAGGTACATCAAAGCACTATTTGTGGAATGGTGACCTGGTCCAGTCATTCTAGAAAGGAATTTGGAACTATATCCCCCAGAGTTACTAAGCTATCATAACCAGTAGTATATTGCTAGTAGGTCTATACTTCTAAGAAGTCAAAGGGGGGAAAGAACCCATATATCCAAAAATATTTGTAGTAGCCCTTTTTATAGTAACAAAGAACTGGGAACTAAAGAGATGCCTATCAGTTGGGGAATGGCTGAACAATGTGTGGCATATAAATGTGAAGGAATGCTGTTGTGGTATAAGAATTGAAAAAGAGGATGATATTGGAGAAGCCTGAACAGATTTGTAACTGCTATAGAGTGAAGTGTACAGAACCAGGAGAACAATCTATACAGTGATGGAATGACCAGTCATCCATTCTAAATGACTCATGATGAAACCTGCCTCCTAACAAAGAGGAGATGAACTCAGGAATGAAGATTGAGACTTTTTTTTTTTTTGATGTGGCCAACGTGGGAATTTGTTTTGCTTGATTACATGTAAGAGAAGTTTTGTTTTTCTTTTTTTCTCAAAGGCAATGGAGATGAGGAGGCTGGTAGAAGAGAAGGTAAATTTTTGTTGACTGAAAAAATAATTTTAAAAAGAGAGTGCTTGGAGCATTGAGAGATTGAATGACTTGCCCAGGGTAAACCCACATCTTCCTGGTTTAAGACTGGCTCATTCCCTATTCCCAGGCTGCCTCGCTCATTGTAACAACATGTACACTTTTCGTAAACTCTTCTCATATAGAAACTCTCTACCTTTCTCAAGAAAAGGAGGAAGTATATTTTGTTGTCTATTCTCTCCGACCTTCACTGGTTTTCCAGTTACTCAGAAATGGATTTTCTTTTAGTGATCTCTTCATTTACATTGCTATGGTCCTATATAATAGGTAACTAGGGGGCCAAGGAGATTGGGTGTTGGTCTTGGATTTAGGAAGACTGGAATTCAAATCCTGTCTCAGACACTTAGTAGTTTGGGCAAATCAGTCTCCCATCTATCAAATGGAAATACTAATAGCACTTATCTCTTAGAGTTGTTATGAGGGCCAAGTAAGAAGACAACACACACAAAGCAATTTGCAAATTTTAAAATGCTATGTGAAATAATAATAATAAAAAGAAAGAAAAAGAAAAGAAAAAAACAATTTGTTGGGGGGCAAGTCACTTAACCCCAATTGCCCTCTAAAAAGCAAAAAAAAAAAAATGCTATATAAATGCTAGCTACTGTTACAATTATTATTGTTATTATAGTATTCTCTTAATTTTGTCTGTTTGCTCTCTGCTTAGGTTCATATAAATCTTACCATGTTTCTGAGTTCCTCATGTTAGTTATTTCTTACTGTATTATATAATATTTCACTACATTATCCTAATTCCACAGTTTTTCAGCTCCCCTCCCCAATCTAGCTATACTTTTCATTGCTAGTCTCTTTATATCCCTCACTTCCCACTCTAGGTATGAAATTGAATCTATGTGACTTTGGATTTTTTTCTAATGTGAAGTTTCGAAAACCCTCACATTTAAAAAAAGTATTTAAAAAATTATATTAGTATATATGTGCATGTGTATATTTATATAGGTGTAGATTTGTTATACATGTACATATATACATACACACAAATATATTTACACATACACACAAAATATATGTGATTAATATGTTATATTAATATATAATTCTATATAATTAATATTTATAGAAAATATACTGTATATACATTATTTATCTATTAATAATACCTATTATTAATTATCTCAACGACCAGCTTATGAGACCCTGAATAGAGCAGTACGAATACTGTATAAAAGTTCTGGGTTTGGAGCCAGCAAACTTTGTTTCAAGGGTGGCTCTATTATTTACCACCCATGTGTCCTTAGGGGAAAGGGAACACGCATTTATTAAACACCTATTGCATGCCAGGCACTGTGCTAAGTGCTTTACAAATATTCTCTCCTTTGACCTTCAGAGTAGCCCTATATGGTAGATACTACTATTAGTTCATTTTATAGTTGAGGAAACTGAAACAGAGGCGAAGGTTTACATAGCTCTGAAGGGTCAGGTTGGATCTGAACTCGGGTCTATCCTGACAATAGGCCCAGCTCTCTATCCGCTGTGCCACCTCCCTGCCTCTTCAGTCATTTAAGTGATCAGGCCTCAGTCTCCTCAGCTGAAAAATGTGGAAATAGGATCAGATGATGCTTGAAGTACCCTTTAGAACTAAATCTAAAGAAATCACCTATGCAAAGTGCTTTGGAAATCGTAAAGCCCTATATAAATGCTAGCTGTTAGGATTGCTGTTCAATCTGTGAAACTGATGAACTGACACTTTTTCCTCCCCATGTTGAAGTACAAAACCATGGTCCTTCTTCCCCACCCCAAAAGAACTAAGGGCTGCAGAAGACACAGATATAGAGTTTGCTAAGCCAGTCCTACTCTCCAACGACCAGAATATTTCTGCTGAAGTGACTGGCACTTTTTGGAGGAGCAGTGGGGTAAAAGAGTGAAAGCAAGGGTAAGGACCTAACCCCAAATGGTATTTTAAGCAAACAAGACGACCCAATAAGCTTCTGGCCTTGACCTAAAGTAAATGGGCCTTTCCCAGGTTCTCCCCTCCAAACCGGAACCTCTACTTAACAATTTTAAATGGTTTTAACTGGTGGTAGGAAGTTGATTGGCCGGGTGGTGAATTTCAAACTGTGTCCATATCCCACTCAGGCCAAGAGGCAATAGAACCTCTCACTGGGCTTCATGTTGCAGAAGGCTGGACAAGTCATGAAATATTTATTTTCTGTGGCTTTGAGCAGCCCTCTGCAGACAGAGTTTTTATTGAATTTGGCCCTAAAACTGCTGGGAAAGACTTGCTTCTCTGGGAAAAATAAGTTCTCAGAAAAAAAGCTGCAATCTCCCAGCTCTCCTGACCTCACCCTCTTTCCCCCTTCTCTGTCCCTCCCCATGGTGATTTCTATGTTTTAAAGTTTTCCAGAATTTCCCTTGTACTAAGGAAGAGAGTCATTGAAAAAAAAAAAGCCCCACATGTCCACCCAGGCCAGCTCTCCTGTAGAACTAGAGTCCAAAAGTTCCCTCTGGCAAATGTGATGTAATGAACTATGGATAGGGTGCTGGGGCTCTCCCCAGCAAATCCAGGCTGGGGCCCTGGGATGCCCTTTGCAGAAGATGTGGTCCCAGCCTTCCAGGAAGATCACTTCGAGGTAATGAGGCAACCTTGTCTCCTTTCAGCTTTCACAGACTCTTAGAACCTCAGAACTGGGAAAGGACCTTAGAGAATAAAAGGGGTTGTCCTGTCAGTGAGCTCATGGTAACACAGGGATTTTTTTTTTCCAGCAAATATGAATTGATTGCCTACTTTCTGCAAAATTGATGGATTAGGGCTATGAATAAGAAGGCCCTGGACCCAGTCCTCGAGGGGCAGCAACTCTGGGGGAAGTTGGGAGGACACAAGTGAAGTCTCATTTAATTCATTTCACTGCAGAAGTAGGAAGAGACTTTTATATGCTTAGCACCCTGCTAAGTGTTAACCATAAACTATTATTAATCTGATTATTCTTGCCCATGAGAAGCCTATAGTCTATCTGATGAGAAAGATGGTATAGACAGATAGCTCTAATATATATGAGATTAGATAGATAACTCTAATATGATAAGCACATAAGGAAGGTATAAATCAAGTGCTATGTGAAAGGAGGAGGGAACAAGCCTTATTAAATGCCTTCTATGGCCTGGGCACTATGCTAAGAACTTCACAAATATTGCTGAATTGGATCTTCTAATGATCCCTGTTTTACAGTTGAAGAAACAGAGGCAGAAAGGTTAAATGATGCACCCAGAGTCATGCAACAATAAGTGTCTGAGATCTAATTTGAGCTCGAGTTATCCTGACCTCAGGCTCAGGGCTCGATCCACTTATCCTGGCTGCCTGAAGGTAGGTAAAAGTGTGAAAACTAGGAGGCTTCAAGGAAGTCTGCTTGAAGCCAGTGGCTTTTTAAAAGGGGGTGTACTTTTGTACTGAATACCAAATCCTTAATTACTGGCCATACCCCACCCTTGCCCAAAGCACAGAACCCTGACTACAAGTACCCGCTTGAGCCTCTAATTTGTTCCTCCATTCACCAGCCCCTTCTACCCCTTGTTCTCATAGCTCTTCTCCCCTTCTCCCCACCTTCTAAGGTGGGTCTGGCCAAGTAAGAGGGTCTCTCAGTCAATCAATTAAGCAGTCAATTAATGGAGACAACACAAGAAAGTGGGAAGACTGCTAAATAGACCAAAAATCTAGAAACATGGATTCTGTTTCTAATGCTATAATTAACAAGGTGTATGACCTCACACTGAGTCGCTGTTCATTTTTGGGTTTCAGTTTCTTCCCTGAAAAATGAGGGAAGATTGGACTAGATTGATGATTTTCTAATTTTCAAGTTCTAAGAGCTTTTGATTCGAATATTTATTGAGTTGGGGCTAAGAAAATAATAAAGGTATAAGACATACTTCCGGCCTTCAAATGGTTCACAATCTGCTAGAGGGAGATGGAACTCATGATATGAACTCATTTATTGCTGTAAATCACTATTTTTAAAAATTTATTTTATTGACTTGTTTGTTTACTTTTAGTTTACAAGATTCAGTTCCAGAATCCAGAATCACTTGAGTTTCAGATTTTTCTCCCTCCCCCCCTTATAATGTTCTGCAGCTCTTCTTTGGTCATAAAGTCTTCCCTACTCCATAAATCTGACAGGTAAACTATTCCTTGCTTCTCCAGATTATTTACAGTATCAGCCTTTATATCTAGATCATGCATCCATTTAGACTTGACTTTGGTGTATGGCATTAGATAATGGTCTATGTCCAGTTTCTGCCATACTATATTCCAATTTTCCCAGCAGTTTTTGTCAAATAGTGAATTCTTAACCCAGAAACTGGGGTCTTTGGGCTTATCAAA
>JAQQSW010016896.1:0-11573 GCA_028646575.1 Pseudocheirus occidentalis | reverse complement strand
TCTCATCTAATCTGGATTAGGGAGGAAATGGCATAAACCCTAAACTGGGCATCATGCCACACAAGAGTAGGGGGTGTGGGGATCAAAGGCCGGGATGAACAAGGGGGGGAGGGGTAGGAAGGAGGGACATATTATCACTGTCACAATATGTCCACTATGAAGATGTCCTGTATAATCACACCTACACAGCCTGTATTGAATTGTTTGTCCTTCCAGCGGGGGGTGGGTGATAAGGGAGGAACCAAAAGAATCTAGAACATAAAGCTCTGCAATACCACAACTAGGAATCAAGATATACAGGGACTGGGATAGGGAGACCCTCCCTGCCCTGCCAGAAAGTTAGAGAGCAGACCATGGGAGGGGCTCCACAGTGGGATTGCTGTTTGGGGGGTGGGGTGGGGTAGGGGAAAGATGGGGAGAAAATTTGTAACTCAAAAATCTCATGAAAATGAACGATATAAACAAGAAAACAAATGAAATTTATTACATTAAAAAAGAAGCAAAAAAGAGTTATGAAGAAGATAAGGGGAGAGAGATAGGGGAATAAGTGAAGAAGAGAGAGGTGGAAAAGAGGAAAGGGGAGGAGAAGGGAAAAGAGAGAGAGAAAAGGGAGAAAAGTGGGAAGGGAAAGGGAGAGAGAATAGAAAAGGAAGGAGAGATGAGGGAAAGAAAAAAAGGGAAGGAGAGGGGAAAGAGGAAGATGGAAAGATGAGGAATGAGAGAGACAGGAGACAAATACAAGTGTCTATCACTGAGGTTAGTTACCTAAATGTTCCAGCTAGTCATGGATTCTTAAAGATCATTGGATTTTGGTTTGAAGACCTAGATTCAAATTTTAGTTCCAATGCTTACTAGCTATGAACAGTAAGTTGCTTAACTGCATTACTAATTACACTTTCTACCTCACAGGAGTCTTTGGAGGAAAACATTTTCTATATAATAGAGGATTCTATGAAAGTATTTATTGTTGTTTTTATTATTATCTTTTTCTTCTGAATGCACAGGTTTTCTAAAGGTGACATGCTTCTGTATTATTTTCATCTTGTTTCTCTTAGGTATCTCCCTCTCAGTTCAGACGTCATCTATCTCTGCATTTTCTAGGTCTAGCCTTCTTCAAAAATTAGCATGTCTATGATAGGATGGCAGTTTTGTTTCTTTGGTCCCAAACGAAGGCTCTAAGATGAATTTATTCATTCAATAAAAATTCAAAGATAGTGGTATGGTCCCTAATCATGGGCCCTTTGGTAGCCAGTTCAAATGATATCCAAATGAGATTTCATCTAGTTGCTAACAAGAAGAGTACTGCAGGTGTCCATAAAGATGGGAAATGGTGGTTGCTTTAGGAGTGAGATAACACTGAGGTGATTTCCCCCTTCTTCCCACTAGACTTTGAAAGTTGGGTGCTACAGTATTTCAAATATAGCCATTTGAGCTTTGTGTGTGAGAATCAGGGACTTTAAACTAGGAACAGCTGAGCTCAGCCACTCAGCCAGGCAATTTAATATTGTATTTTGATTTCATTTAATTTATACCAAGCTCTATGAATGAGTAATCTTATTGGGTCATATGAAGTTGGGAGATATTAGAATCTCAACAGGATGGAGTAGGGGAACAGCAACCAATAAATTATGAATTATTTTGGGAGATATATTTATGTCTTTATGTAAGAGCCAGAGAAAACACTTGTAAAAACTAAGGGTGGTCATATTCATGCAAGAGTCAAAAGTGAAGTCATAGAGCTCAAGTGCTGAACACCTTCTAAGTGATTTGATCGTGGGTATTTCATTCACACATGCCCGGACTGGGCAGCACTAGCCTAAATTACTACCAGGCGGTGCTTTATTTATGTTTATATTTCTCAGATATAATCCCTGAATACCCAACCCACTGCCTAATATTGTCACTATTGCTCTTAACACCATCTTCATCGTCACCATTACCATCATCATCATCATCATCATCATCATCATCATCATCATCATCACCAGCTAGCGTTTGTAGACTATGTTAAGGTTTACAAAGTATGCATTTGATCCTCACAACAATATGGGGAGAGAGGTACTATAATTGTGTCCATTTTATTGAATCCCTACATACATATATAAATATATATAATATATGAATTATATATAAAATATACGTTATATATTGCATATAACATATATTGAATATATAAAAATAAAAAAGGAATCTGAGGCAAACATAGGTTGAGCGATTTGTCCATATCATTTACTTACACAGCTAGTGAGTGTCACGGGTCAGATTACCCAAATGATCATCCATCACTCTAGCCACTGTGTCTCCTCACAGTTTATATGATAGATTAAACCCTGCTCTGACTCATCTCAGACTGTAGCATATTGTTTCTTTTTTTAAAAAAAGTTTTAATTTACTAGTTTTCAACATTTACTTCCATAAATTTTAATTTTTCTCCATCCTTCCAAAAGACAACCCACAATATGATATAGGCTCTACATATGCATTCCTATTAAACATATTTTCATGTTGTATAGAAGAATTATAACTAATTGGAAAAACCATGAGAAAGAAAACAAAACCAAAAAAAAATGGTCTGTTTTGCTCTGCATTCAGAC
This sequence comes from Pseudocheirus occidentalis, assembly GCA_028646575.1. Taxonomy (NCBI): domain Eukaryota; kingdom Metazoa; phylum Chordata; class Mammalia; order Diprotodontia; family Pseudocheiridae; genus Pseudocheirus; species Pseudocheirus occidentalis. Next base: position 8,979 of record JAQQSW010016896.1, on the reverse strand, counting down.
TCCATAGTTCTTCCTCTGGATGTGGATGGTATTTTCCATCATGAGTCCTTTTGAACTGTTTTAGGTCCTTGCCTTGTTGAGAAGGGCTAAGTCTATCAAAATCAGTCTTCACACACTGTGGTGGTTACTGTGTATGGTGTTCGCCTGGTTCTGATCACTTCACTCAGCATCAGTTCATATAAATCCTTCCAGGTTTTTCTGAAGTATGTTAGTTCATCATTTATTATAGCAAAATAGTATTCCATTACATACATATACCACAACTTGTTTGGCCATTCCTCAACTGATATAGGCATCTCCTCAATTTCTAGGTCTTGGCTACCACAAAGAGAGCTCTTATAAGTATTTTTGTACATGTGTGTCCTTTTCCCATTTTTATGATCTCTTTGGCATACAGTCCTAGAAGGGATATTGCTGGGTCAAGAGGTATGCACATTTTTATTGCCCTTGGGACATACTTCCAAATTGCTCTCCAGAATGTTTGGTTTAGTTCACAACTCCACCAAGAATGAATTTGTGTTTCAATTCTCCCACATCTTCTCCAGCATTTATCATTTTCCTGTTTTGTCAGAAGCATATTGTTTTATCTGCCTTTGTTAGGCTTCTCACATTGCAACGTGCCTTTATGAAGCAGGCCTGAGCATGTGTCATAGTAATTATAAATCTCTTCTATACAGGGCTTTAAAATTTACAAACTTTTTTTTGTACCACTGTCTGAAAGAGAATTGTGGTAATATACTGTGATGTTTAGAAAGTTTGAGAGACATAATTTTGGGGATAATTCAATTAATTAGTCATTAATAATACCAGACTTTTTTTTAAAAAAAGGTCAGCAACATTTTCCTATGCCAAAAACAATCATGGCATCAGGTTAATGTCTTATATTTCTTTAGAAAGGTGGGTGTTCCAGGAGTGGCAATTGATTCTGATTGGTTAACAAGTAATGAGGGAATGAATATTATGAGAGACTAGACATATTTTAATGAATTTGTTTATGTCATTTATTTTTAAGTTACTCCCAGCCTTAGGCAATCTAATAATCTCTATCCCCTACCCAAGGCTAAGAAGAAGGGAGTTTCACCCTAGTTTAGAAGATCCAGTTGGTTAGAGGAGCAACACCCAGAATGAGGAGGATATTAATCCTATTTTCCATCATTTCTGTCCTTGAGAGATTGAACAAGGAAATAAGATGGAGGAAAAAAAGCTAGGCTCTCCCCAATTTTAATAATTGGATATTAATATGATAGAGAAATAATCATTTATCTCAATACTAGGTAATGGACCCAAACCACCTATATCCCACTCTTTTCTGCTTCCCTAATGTTGGACTTGGCCTAGCTCAAATGACCATGGCTGTCAGCTCATTCTCTGGCACCCTCCCTTGATTTTTCTTTCCTGTATTCCAGTCTCTCTAGTGTTTTTGGAATGTAAGTTTTGCTTTTTTGACCATGACTGTAGGCCTCTCAGCCAGCCTCATGGCTCAGTTCCCTCACTGTAGCCAAATGCCCAGCTTGGTATCTCTCTCTCTTTATTTTTATTCTTTTCCAATTGCTTGGTAGATTATGGCTCAGTCACCCTGGACTGCTGTTGATCTCCATGCAAACTCTAATAATGCCCACCTGCAGAGTCTTAGTTAAACATTTCTGTGCCTTGGGTAAATGGCGTAATATACGTCCTCTGTGTGACTTGGGACAAATTGTTTAAAATTTAGTACCCTTGGTTTCCTGATACGAAAAAAAAAAGAGTTGAACTAGACACACTTTGATTCCTTTGCACCTCTAAATCCAGGGCCCTGAAATTTTAAATACAAATAGGATTGTGGAAAGGGTTTAAAGGAGAAGTAGGGTGGAAGTGAAGGGAGGGCTAGGCCAAACTAGGGAGGATCTCACCTGAGATGTACCGACAACAGTAGGGAAGGTAGCGTCTTTGAGAGCAAACCAGTATTCAGTTTTTGTCTGAACATAAAAAGTTTGCAAGGATGAAGGCAACTTCAAAAACAGAGCACGCGTTTCAGGGACAAGGTAAAAGGAATGACATGGCAGAATAGAGACCATGTGGTGATATAAACTGGAGAGGGATGATGGTATGAAGGGCAGCAGCAGGGCTGGAGGTGGCAAAGGTTGTAAGCAGGCGGACTGGAGGGACTAGTGAAGGAGGAGGTAGGAATTTATGATCTCAAACCATTTCAGACAATGTGGACTTCAACTTATGAAGCCACATCTGTAAAAATCAAGCTATTTAATTCCAGTGGGCAAGATCAGAAACTTATTGTCCAGCGCTTACCAGCAATTTCCCATCTCTGAATTTCTGACATCTTAAACTGGATATTTTGTAGAAATAATAAAATCAATATGTACCAAACAACTCATTATCTTTTTCCCTCTAAATTCTCTCTGCTTCCGTTTCCTCGTTCTTTTGTCCTTCATTCTCAAAGAGGACCGTGACATCAGGAAGATAGGGCCATGACATGCAAGTAAATTGGCGATAAGTGAGGAAGGGCTGTGCAAAATCACCAGCCTCACTTTCTCCTCCAGAACCATCTGGGTCCAATGGCAAGATATAGATTAGGATTAATGGAAATGTCCCCCAACTTTCCTGTTAGTGATCAAGTTCCCCCCTTCTCCTCATCACGCAAGTTCACAGCCTATACATTATCTTGAACTCTTCACTACTCTTGCCCCACATCCCAACCAGTTGCTATGTTCTGCCTTTGATTATTTGGTCAATGATGAAAAGCTGTCATTAATGCTACCTTGATAACATCTCCTATATGTCCCTTTCTCTCTTTTGATGCTGCCACCATTCTGCTATAAACCTTCATCACCACATATCTGGACTATTTCAGAAGCTCATTGGTTGGTTTTCCTGTCTCAAGTTTCTTTCCACTCCAGTCCATGCTTCTCTCACCTGTTGAAATGACCTTCCTTACCTGTAGGTCTGAACACATCAGTCAAGCTCCCTATTACATCTATGTTCAAACTTGAAATTCTTTGGCTTCAAAAGTCTTTATACTGACTCATTCCTACCTTTCTAGTCCTTTTGTACCTTATTCTCCTCTCTCTACTCTGTGATCCAGTGACACTGCCCTGTTGTTGTTCCTTGCACAAGATACTTCATCTCTCAACGCCTTCTGAATTCACAGGCCTGGAACTCTCTCCCTCCTCATTTCTGCTCTTAGCTTCCCTGACTTTCTTCAAGCAGATAGCACTCTACCTGACATATACTAGGTACTATCTTAAAAACTAACTGCTATTATTGTTAGCAAATGATAATATTGCATTCTACTATATAATATATGCATATATACACATACATATATAATATATAATATTGCAATAACAATAGAGCCTTAAAGAATAATGTAACTTCTTTATATTTAACCATGTCTATTTTTACTATTGCTTTGTTTGGAATTAATTGCAACCTCTAGTTTTTGAATTCACCTAAGTATAGGCGACTAGTGACATAGTGAAAAAGCATAGGACATGGAGTCAGGAAGACTCATCTTGCTGAGTTAAAATCTGACCTCAGACACTTACTAACTGTATGGCCATGGGCAAGTCACTTATCCCTGTTTGCCTTAGTTTCCTCATCTGTAAAATGAGCTGGAGAAGGAAATGACAAAAAGAGAAAACCCCAAATGGGGGCAGGGAGATTTGGATAGGTCTATAAAAGTACTGACAAACAAAAGTATAATCTACTCCACTCTCATTTTTTATGCTATGTGACTTTTTACATTTCAACACTGAGGGTTGTAAACAAAATCCTGTTAATGTATGTTTTCTAACCCATTCTTCCACCTTTACCCATGTTATTGATGCTTTCATACAATTCACGTTCTTTTTATGTTTGCCAGGTTTGTTTTTCCATCCATCACGTCATATCTTCTCATAATGTTTCTTCTCTTTTTTTCCACCCTCATCTCCTTCTTACCTAGAAAAAGGTGGTGGTAAAAGAAAATGATTGGAGTGAACAGTAGTGATGCATCATTGCAGGAGACTGCTCCTTTTCCTTTGCCCTTCCTCTATTCACCTAACCCAGTCTTCTTCTGCTGGATCTCACTTTTTCTTTCTTTCTTTCTAATATCCACTTTTCAATCTGTCCTACAACACTGAAGCTTTTACTCCATATGATCACTTCGCCTTGATTCTACTACGTCTCTTAACTCTCCTTCTTCTCTTTCCATATACAGGGATATTAAAAAGAGAGGAAGAAAAAGTAAGATTCAGCTGCTGAAGTCTGGGATAGGTGAAAAGAAGAAGGGCAAAGAGAAAAAAACACTTTTCAGTTCCTAAAAGTGGACTTTGCTTTAAGCTTCTGACAATATTTATTCTTCTTCATTAGGGAAGGGACAATTAAATTTAAAACCTAATTTATAAATATATATATGTATATATACAGATATTTAAATAGGTAGATATGCTAGCTAATATTCACACAGCACCATTAAGCACCAGACACTGTGTTTGTGATATTTATAAATGTTATAATATTTACAAATAATTATACAGATAATATTTACAAATGTTAACTCACTTGATTTGATCCTCAAAAAAGCCATAGGGAGTAGGGACTATTATTATTCAATTTTACAATTGTGGAAATTGAGGTAAACAGAGATTAAGTGACTTACCCAGAGTCACACAGCTAGTGAAGTGCCTGAGGCTGGATTTGAACTCAGGTCTTCCTGATTCCATGGTCAGTACTTACTTAATTCACCACATCATGTAGCTATTTCAGAAACTGGAGGGTCCAAATTTTTTCTCCTAGCTTTCATATCCAAGGTAAGCCCCCATTTCTGATTCTACTCAGCCCCAGTTCCCAAGGAGGGGACCATCTTTCTCTGTTTTCAGATTTCTTTCTCCCATCCTCCCTTCAACTGAACTTGTTTCAAACAGTTGATTTTAAAGGACATTTTGCTGAAGTTTGCCCAGGCCTAGAATGAATTTGATAGAGCTCTGCCAATGTCCATGTTATTTCAGGTTGTTGTGCACTGTAGTTTGTGGTTGCTGATTGTGGATGTACAAGCGATGAACTTGGTCTTCCTCAATAGTTATCTATTTATTTTGATTTTCCTTTTAAGTTATACATCTAACACAACATTGCTGATGTGGAAGCCTTAAGGTAGAGAAGTGTGATTTTACCTTCTTTTTGGTACTTAAAAAAAAAACAAAAACAGTAGTGGGAGTGCTCTAGAAGGCATGGAGAACACGTGTCCATTTCCAGCTGAATCAGAGCCAGCAGTTAACCACAAACAATCTACTGATCCTTTCCACTGTAATGGAATTGCTGATGCTTCCCTGGGGCAAACTGTGCAGATGCAAGATCATTTTGACTGTGTGATCGACAGCATCTGAATACCACTACCCAGAAGAGAGAGATTCACTCTTAGGCAATGGCAGCTTCCATCTGGCTCTCAGCTCCCCAAAGCCTGATGCAAATGAGAGAAACAGGTGTATATCTAGTTTAATACACAACATCTTGTGAGGGAGAAATTCTCTTGTTTTCTGTTGCAAATGCATAGTTGGTGGGGAAGAGAGGGTTGGTGGCAGGTGCTTTTAATCTGACATCTCAAATGTTGTGGTGTCTCAGCCTGCAGAATTCCCAGGTGATTTGTGGGTTGGAGGGTCTCTGCACAGCATACCGATTAAGGTGATAGAAAGACATAATATCTGTGTGTCACATACAGATATAGGGAACTTCTTTTCTAAAATTATGTTTTCTGGTATGATAATGAGGAAAAATCAGGGAGAAATTAAGAGGAGGAAGAGTTTTAAAATAATTTAAATTATTCTTAGATCATAGAAAATAAGCAAAAACATACTTTTATGGTTATGACTTAAAATGGAAAACTATATAATAGCAGACAAAAATTTATACAGAGTCAATGTTTATTACTCCAGTTAAACTGACTACAGATTTGTGCCTTCTCATTGCTAAAAAAAGAAAAAAGAAAAAAGAAAAAAAAGAGGAGTGTACATGTGTGTGTATGGGTGTGTGGGTGTGTGGTAATTTGGTCTATTATTTCATTGGCCTAGGAAGCTCATGGGGAGGTATTTCATCTCCAAACACAAACTAGTATGTTCTCTGCAACTGACTCTTAGAGAGATGCCTCCAGCACTCTTAAGTTGGGGGACTAACCTAGCATCATAGTCAAGTTGAATCAGAACTTGAACCCACATACTTGAACCTTACTCCAACATCAGCTCTCTATCCATTATACTGTGTGGTTTTGGGGGTATAATGGTATTGTAATTTGAATTTGAAGATCCCTTTGTATTGGCAAAGATAACAGGTACTTAGCACTTGGTAATTAATCAAGCCTCTGTTAAAGAAACAAAAGGTATGAATCCCTGTTGCTCATGTAACAGGAAGGTGTTGGCTGAAACGAGTAGCTAATGCTGTGTGTATATAAGGAAAGAGTCTGGCTGAGAAAGACAGATCTTCTTGGAGCAGGCTTTGTGATTTCAGAAGCTGTTGCCACCAGCGAGGCTAAAGAGGAAAGGCTCTCTAAGATGGAGAAAATTATTTTGATTTGGAGAACCTGGATAAAGTGAGTTTTTAATCTGGGAACCAACTGAAGCTTCTGCTGAATCTGAGGGCCAGCCAGAGCTGCTAAGGATTTCCAAAGACCTGTCAGAGCTGAGGGCCAGCCAGAGCTGCCAAGACTGAGGAAGCATGACTGTGATGTCGGTACTTTTCATGAACCTGTTGGTGGCTTTGTTAAGCCTTGAATTCCTGGGAACAGAGACTGTGAAAGATTTGAGGTAGACTGGATGCTATGAGCTTCAGTGTGGACAAGAGACTGCACAGAGAACTGGACAAGGACTTGGGAGCTGTCTACCTTTGAACCGAGGTGACAGTTTGTTGAATCCAGGTAGGATCTGGGACCATGGAAAGGGATCCAGAGAATCTGAGAGACCACCCTGAGTCAAGTTGAAATAAGACTTTACTTGTACTTGTTATTTGTACTGACTAAGAAATTGTAATTTACTAGTGACCTGGGGGTGGAAGGCTTGTGTATTTTCTGATGATTTGAATAGTAAATGATGAAGGATGATTGAATGATTGATTGCCTAAATGATTGTACTTATTGACTGACGACTGAATAAGTGACTGATTTGTAACTTAGTGTGCCCCATGAGTGGAGAACTTTGACTATTGTACTTTGTGTTCCTTAAGAAGGCAAACCTCCTTAAGGATGATTGAGATGATTGAATGACTGAGTTACTAAATGGTTGTTCTTTGTTCAAAACTTTGCAACCACTGTGGTGGAAACTATGTAACCATTTTCTGTGATAAATTGTAACAATATAAATGTTGTAGCTTGATTTACTATGAATATTTTGCTCTGATTTGTTATGGAATATAGTGTTCACTATACTGTGTAATCAGAACCTTAAAAGCTGTTCATAGTAACATTCTTCTGGAAAGCTGCTAGTGCTTAGATTTATAGAGGCAGATGTTAGTGATGAAAAGGGAGACCTTTAATACCTACATCAAGGAAAGGAGATAATATATCTTCTACTTTCCATGCTTTGTTTTAGGCTCAAGTTTGTGCATATAATGCTACAGCAGATTAGTCAATCAGTAAACATTTATTATATACCTACTAAATTCTAGGCCAGGGTTGTGGTACCTGCAGCCTTGAGGCCACATGTGGCCCTCTAGGTCCTCAAGTGTGGCTTTTTGACTGATTTTTGATTCTGTCAGAGGGCTGAACCTTTGTGAGGTTTTAGGTTCCCCATTATAGGCACTTGGTTAGGCACTGGACATAATGAGAAAAAATTAAATAGTCTCAGCATTTAAGAATCTTACATTTCATTAGGAGAAAGAACAAATAGACAAATAAATATATATAACATAGATGTGAGATGATTTTTTGAGCAGAGGGCAGATCCTAGTAATTGGGAGAAATCAGGAAAGGCCTCCTGTAAGAGTTGTCAATTGAATTTATCTAAGAAAAACAAAATATAACAAAAATAAACAAACAACAACAACAAAAGCCCTAGAAATCCCAAGACACAGAATTGAGCAGAAAGTACACTGCAGGCCTGAGGGACAGGGGAACAGTCTGCATGAAGGAAGCCATTTAAGCTGGAATATAGAAGGCACAGTGGAACTCTGACAACTTGGCCAGAATTCAGTAGTTATTTGCTGGTGTGCATACTAGTGTATACTGGCTGAACAAAAACTCATGTGTAGCCATGTACATATATTATATATTGTGGTTCCTGGCAGAAAAATCAGCATTGCTTTTTATGAATGCCAGCTGGAATGAGACAGCCCACTTGTCTCAGGTCAGCAAAGTCTTCATTATAACTGCATAGCCACATAGTTGTCCTCCAGTGAATTAAAGAGAACACATCACTAGGAAGGATAAGAAGAAAACATTAGGCGCCAACTAGAGATTAACTTCAGATGGCATGGCAAAGCTCTGTGCTGCTGGGGAACAATAGCTCTAGAGAGACCAAAGTTGTAGCCTTTGGCTTACGAGTTAAACCCAGTTGAGTTGGATCACACTGAAGAAATATATTATTACTCTGATTAGGAGGCAGAGAGTTTTGCAAAATATCCTAATGGCTGGACCCAAAAACATGCAAAGGGAAGATCTTTCTTTCCCATGCAGTCCTTATAATGACATTTATAGGAGCATTTGTACACAGCTATTAGTCACATCAAAGAGTATTACACCAAGAAATTGGAGTAACATGAATTTCAGTTAAAAATCTCAATTAATATATTAATTAATTCATCTTATGTTTGACAAAGTCTTCCAAACAGTAATGGAGAGAAGGATGGAGATTGTTGATTAGCTACAATATATTCTTTAAAAATATATATTTTATTCTTCCCCTCCCCAATTACATGTAAAAACGCTCTTCTTTTTGAGTTCCAAATCCCTTCCTCTGCCCCCTCCATGAGACAGTAAGCAATATGATATGGGTTGTACATATGCTACCATGTAAAACTTTTTCA
>JAQQSW010016895.1:0-11573 GCA_028646575.1 Pseudocheirus occidentalis | reverse complement strand
AGAAGATCACTGTCACAATATGTCCACTATGAAGATGTCCTGTATAATCACACATCCACAGCCTGTATTGAATTGAGTGTCCTTCCAGTGGGGGTGGGTGACAAGAGAGGAATCGAAAGAATCTAGAATTTAAAGTTCTGCAATACCTGCAACTAGGAATTAAGATATACAGGGGCTGGGATAGGGAGACCCTCCCTGCCCTACCAGAAAATAAGAGAGCAGAGCAGGAGAGGGGCTTTACAGTGGGATTGCTGTTTTAGGGTTTGGACTGGGGCAAGATGGGGAGAAAATTTGTAATTCAAAAATGTAATGAAAATGAATAATGTAAACAAGAAAACAATAAAAAATAAATAAATAAAAGAATGTAAGCTCCTTGAGGGAAGGGATCATGCAGGTTTTTGCTTCATTTTAGTTTTAGTTTCTTTGTGTTCTAGCAGTTATCACAGTGCCAGGTACATCAGTCAGTTTTTCAGTCATACTCAACTATTCATGATCCCAAATGGGGTTTTCTTGCAAAGATATAGGAGTGGTTTGCCATTCCTTTCTACAGCTCATTTTATAGATGAGAAAATTGAGGCAAAGAGGGTTAAGTGACTTGCCCAGAATCAGACAGCTATTTAGTGACTTAGGCCAAATTTGAACTCAAGAAGATGGGTCATCCTGACTTTAGGCCTGGCTCTCTATCTACTCTGCCATCTAACTGCCCCCATATAGTAGTCATTTAATAATTTGCTTGCCAAAAATATGAATGAGTGTATATTTCTTATTAGCTGAGTAATTCTGGGGATAGAAGCCATAGGAGGGAGCAAAAAGAATCACCTCCGCTGCTTGCCAGTTCCAACCCTTCGTTATAAGTGGAGGGATTTCCAGCACAAAACTGCTCTGAGATCAGACTTCCTTCACTCTGTTGAGCTACATTCACTGACTCCCAGGCTGAGCATACTTAGCTATTTGATGTCCTCCACGACTGTGCCAATTTTCCTGCCATCTAATCCCCAACTCCCTTTTAGAGTCAATCAAAGAGTTTGTTCCCAATTCATAAAAGAATCACATTTTGTTAGTTTTACACCTCTTTAACTTATTTATATTGATTACTTCTATTATCTGCCCTTGGTTTCTCTGATTGTATCATATGAACTGAGAGAGAAAAAAAACTATCACCAGGCAAAAATCAGCTGACCTGCAAAAATCATAGTAATTCCAATGAAAGTCATATCATTTTAATATTGGAAAACTTTCCTAGATGATTTGGCACTTCCCTATTTAGAATTTCAGAGTTGGGAAAATAATCAGATGTACCTCTTTATAAAATGCCTGAGTCACCCTGTTCTCTTGGTGTGATAGCTGCCCTGAATCTAAGCTACACTTAAATATGGAATGAAAATGGACTCAAGAATTCCAGGAAGCGTTGTATACAATGATGCACCACCAAATCCTGGAAGCAGTCTATCACTAGACCAGAACAGGTTTCTGTCTCCTATCACAGTACCTGGGGCTTTTCCTGGTGATAACTCTAATGGTATCCATGTCCTACTTTGAAGGGAATAATCAGCTTTAGTGTAGGGTCATTAAGTTACCCTAGAAGCCTTCACTTGTTACCCCTGACTGCCCATTTGGGATCCCTTGAGTATCTCCAATTAAGTTACATTACTTTCTTATAAAGATGCCCATCAAAAGGGCCTATTTCTTCCAGCACTGACTGTTTCCTCTTCAAGAGTGGGAAACCTGTAGCCTCGAAGCCACATGTGGCCTTCTAGGTGCTTGAGTGTGGCCTTCTGACTGAGTCCAAGTTTCACAGAACAAAGCCTTTTATCAAGGGGATTGGTTCTATAAAGTTTGCATTCCATCAAAAAGCCACACTTGAGGACCTGGAGGGCCAGATGAGACCTTGAAGCCACAGTTTCCCCATCCCTGCTAAGTCTTCTGCCAAACCCCTTTTGGTCCTGGCACAGATCTCCAGTACACATTCGTAGACACATAATTATCTGTGTGTGTTAGCACCAACTTGTATCTGGTTTTATACCCCACCCCCCAAAAACTGAAAAAAAATCTATCTCAAACTTTTTCCCTAACTCCTCATTCTTTTGACAGTTTTCATTTTATTCATACTGATTTTGTGAATTTGGCATCTTTTCCTTCAGATTACTTGATTTGGCTTCATATTTATGTGTTCTTTCTCAATGTCAACTTTCAGTGATCTCTGCCACTTATTTCCACAGTTTTCAAGATACTCTGAAGTCAAGGTGACTTATCTCTCTCTCAGAACTTGTCCAATTTTTCCTCAGCCCAAACCCTTGAGGACTGCTATTGTTCTTTAAGCCATGGGTATACTTTATAATGTAACATATGACTAGTTCCACATTGCATTCAAGATGAGATGTAACCTGAACTTTGTAGAGAAACCATTGATTATATTCCAGTCCTCTTACAATAAAACTCAGTAACTTGTCAGTCTCTATCCCCGCAACAGCAGAGTTGTCTAAAAGGCCTTTATAGATTTTTTTTTCTTTTCTTCCTACAATAGAAAGCAAATCTTTGTTGGTGGGAATACTGTATAGCAATCTCCTTTTTCGGACCCTGTATTTCTTCCTTTGATCCCATGATTTATTTTTGTTCCTTTTGAATCCCATGATTCATTAAACTGTCTTTACAACAAACTAGCATTTTCATTTGTTCAAAATAATCCTTTATCAGAATATTCTTTTGTTAGTTGTTTAGGAAACTGTATCATTTCCTTAGACTGACCCTTTCTCCTAATTGATTTTCATGTGCAGCTATTAAACTGCTATGATTTGCTGCAATTAGCATTATCTCTGTAACAGATCACCTTGTTCTGTGTATTTTGAAGATAAAATACATTGTTGATAATGATATCTATGTCTGCATGTGTAACTATTATACTATGATCCTTGTTATCTCATTAATTTCATCTTTTTGATAAGGGTTGTGTAGACAATCTTGGAACTAGCTGTTATGCTGGCATTATCCATTGATATTTAATGTTCTGAAGAGATCAAAGATAGGGAAATCATTCAAAATGGACCAGCCAAATGTTGAAGAAATGGCAATACAATTGTGAGGGCATCAAGTGATTGGGGTGTGTGTGTGTGTGTGTGTGTGTGTGTGTGTGTGTGTACAATGTTTCTGAAGGAGGAGAAGCTATAAAAGGCTTGGGAGAAGCTCAGTGCAATATTCTTAGGGAACAAGAAGGCTTTCTTTCACAAGTGATATTCAATAATGAATCACATCTTTGCCATTTCTATGTATAGGACACATGATGCCATGGAGCTTATTGTTTGCCAGTGATGAAAAAACATTGGATTCAGTACAACAAAATACCAGTTTAAAGGCCCTATTATAAAAAGGCGTTTCCATCTATAAGTCAAGATCATTCAGGATTCTTAGAAAGATAAAAGAGAAATAACCTAAATTAATAATCTTTTGATAATAAAAATCAGGAAGAGCATAAAGCAGTGCTATATGCTCTCCAAAAGTATTTGCCACTGAGATGGAAGAGATCCAGTTCTGAGTTCAAGTGAAAGAAAGATTCTCTGAGAGGAGAAAGAAGAAAGAGAAGAGGGAGAGGAGGGTGAAGAATAGGAAGAAAAGGCAGAAGAGGAGACAAAAGAGATTTTTATATAGCACTTTAATATTTACAAAAGATTTTATATTGTTTCCTCACTCATTCCACACAATAATACTGTGACTTCAGTACTAATTGTGTTCATTTTACAGATGAGGAAACTGAGAATGAAAGAAGTCAAGGGACTTACCCAGGATCATTATATAAGGATCAAGATCTCAGATTTTCACTCTTAAGTTCAACAGTTTGTCCACTGTATCACCTGGCTGCCTGTAGGTGGTGAAGTCTTGCAGATACTCCTTTTGTAGACAGCATTTGATTGATTGCATCATGTCCCAAGATGATGAAGAACCTCTTAGAAGAGGTTATAATATCTCAAAGGAATTCACTTAGTCTACTCACATAGAAAAGCCCAATATAGGAAGAGTATTTATTGCCCAGATTTCAATGTTCATTTGAACTGATGTTCTACATAGCATTCCAATGGTCCATGCATCAGACACAGACAATACAGATGGAGAATGAATTAGGCCCATGACTTAAAAGGATGAAAGCTATCTGGATTGATCTGGGGAAATTGCAAAGCACTTTTCCTGACCCCAAATTCCCATAATAGTGAAGGTCCCATGTTCTCAATATAAACATTTTATTCATACTGTTCTGTGCCAGTGAGATTTGAAACAACCACTGCATTCAAAGAATCCAAGGGAACCACCACACAGAAGGCAATGGAAAAGTGCATGATGGGTTATAAGCAGGTTTCACTAATTAGTGAGGAATTCCAAAGAATAACAGGAATAAGGATAGCATCAAAGAATTCTATGAACCAGAGGAAAGATGGATGGATCATGGAGCAAGAGGTAAATATGAGAGGTGGATAGGCAGAATGTTCCACTAATACCCTGTGATATCAGGAGAAAGCAAGGAAGATCTCTAATTAGACCATATCAGTCAGCCGTTTTTGTCCCATAAAAAAGTCAGGAATAATGATGCTAGGGTTTTTCATTGCTATGGTTTCCTCCCTTATTTTCCCATTTATTCATTGCTATTCACTTGCATGTCTCTGCTATTTAGCCAGTTTAAAACTACTGCACCAATACTTCCTCCATTGGCCAGATACCTGCCTGAAATTAATCACCAATATAAATCATCTTTTTGTAAGGTATAGTTGCTTCCCATATGTTGAGAGTAGGATCTCTTTCAGAAAATAGTGATATTGCTGTCTTCAAATTAAGGAACGAAACAAACAAATGCAGATTTTCTTTTCCAGCAGTTTTAATCCCACTAGATTCTCTATCACTTTTCCCCCAAGCTTCCAGTATGTAATAAGAGAAGTAATACCTGTGTTATTTTGTTGACTAGAGAAATTAGACAAATATGGGGGGGAGATGACTCAGACACATATACATTGTCCACTGGAAGGAAGGATGGATACCTAAGGGGATGTGGTTTGCTTCTACCAAAATGAGAGACAAAACCCATTCATCTGCCCAGGCAACAAAAGAGATGAGACAACTGAGGGGGCCTTCTGATAAATGGCTGCCTTGCAACACTTTCCATTCTTTTCCAATCTGCAGCCATTGTAGTTGTCTGTGGCTGTGAGGAAGCATGGTCTCAAAGAAAAGAAGGCTATAAAAATTCTTCAGGGAAACCTTTATTTCAAAATTCTTATAGGAGCTGGTGAGGAAGAAATCGACCCCATATATCTGCAAACACTCCCTCTCTAAGCTCCAGGTACCTTGGCTCTAGAGAGCTATTTGGAATTTCAAGAGAAGGGATGGGAGATGAAAAATGCACAGGGGGTAGGTTTTTCTGAGGGTGGAAGGAGTTTTCCTGCCTGAGGTCTTTCAGACCACAGCCTCAGCAACTCCTCTAAGGTGAAAGTAACAAAAGCACAGTCTAGAATTTCCTGCTGTCTTGGGACAGATGTTTCATCTTGCTGTATCACATTAAACATTTCAAACACAATTGGATGTTACATTGCCCCCTCATTCTCCCATTCTGTGATACTCCTTATCTCAGTTCAGCCTTTTCTTTGTTCACTGAACAGAATGTGAAAAAAATATTTGTAAAACACTGAATATAAATCACCTTAGAGACGTCTACTTCCTATTCTGAGTTCTACTCTTTTACTATTTTAACAGCACCCCAAGTTGAATCAACAGCTGTAGAGGTTACTGCTGGATTGCGGATGGGCTGGGGATTCAATGTGTTTCATCTCCTGGTCCCAGAGATCGATGTTACTTCAAAGTTGCAGCCTTTTGCTGACCTAAGTGAGATTCTGTCTGTTAATGTGCTAACAGTGAAATTTGCTTTATACCTATTCTCTATAGAACTGAGAAAAAATCCTCTTCTATCTCCTCATTCTAGGCCAACACGCTCATACAGAAAGTGGACAGGTGCAGATTACCTGGTGAGTTTGGAAAGCTGAAAAATATGGGCAACCCAACTAATTCAGTCCTTCAATTCTTTTCAACTTCTATCTCCTCCTCTACAACAGATGACCTGTTACATACACATACACACACACACACATCCATCCCACACACCACTTTGACCAAATCTAGTCTAAAGCAGATAGTTGACACCAACACACACAAGGTTAGTCAACCCATTTTACTAGTCATAACCTTTTTTTGGTCACCAATATTGTTCCAGATGGACCAATTTAATGAGTTTGCAACTAGACACCTACATACACACACACACGACACAGCGACTACTGGGCTTGGACTCAGGAAGACCTCAGTTCAAATCCAGCCTCAGACACTTATTAACTGTATAATCCTGAACAAAACACGTAACTGTTTTCCTCAGTGTCCTCAACTGTGAAATAGGGATAATAGTACCTACCTTTCAGAGCACTTGTGAGGATTAATTGAGATAATTGTACAGTGTTTGTCACAGTACATGACACAGAGTGCCATAAAAGTGGTAGAACATTATTATCACATGCATGTGTGTATATATGCACATAATACATATATGGAAATATATTATGTTTGGAAACACACTTTGTGTTAAAGGTACCTATAAGTGGAAATGTTATCTAAATATATATTTGTGTTTCTATAGGAAAGTATATATAAATCAGGTGAGGAAAATAATTCCATTCATAGAGGAAGATGAGTACCTCCTTCTCTACAACTTATACTCTTAAAAAGTTATCAGAGAAACTGAGGTTTAAAATTACTTGCCCATTGTCAATAGCGGAGGCAGGGCTTCAGCTCAGCTTTCCCTGCCTTCCATCCACTGTGCCAAGCTGCCTCTCTAGGTCCCAAATATAATCAGACTACTTTCTAGCTAAAATACAATCTTTGCAACAGAGTCTCTCCCCACTTTTGTCAAAGAAAGACTCTTGTGGCAAGAGTTCTCCATTAATCATACAGCAAAATCCTAGTTATTTCAAACAAAAGTCCAAACAAGATTCAAAGCTGAACTTTCAGAGTTGGCCCTTAGACCTCCTTCTCTAAGATATACAGATGCCAGATTCCTTTCCCAGAACACTGGGGAGCATTTTCTATTCCTGTCCATCAGTGGTTTGCTGTCATCAAAGCTCCAAGACTAAGTTTCAATCGAAGATCCTAAATTTGTGAAGAACTTGGAAACTTCCTTTATTTCATAAAGGATTTCTTATTTTTAATAGGCTCTATTAAACTTCTATTGAATTCATGCTTGGTAGGATATTTAATACTAAAAAATTTGAAAAAGTTTCCAGCAAGGTTTGTTTTAGCTACAGACTAGCTGGGCATGTGGCTAAGCTGGCTAGTCTAAATATGCTCAATTTAAAGATTATCAAAACCTTTCTAAAACAGGGAAGTTTTAGAAAAGAAAATCAATTTAGCCCTCAAGATCAACTTTTCACTAGTACTGTTTATTTATTTAACAAAATAATAACAAAAAGTCCTCCAAAAGAAGGATTTAAATGTATCTCTAACATCAGCTGAATTCCAGATAGAAGGCAGTAGTCAGATTCCACATTTTTTTTTCAGAATGAAGGAGAATGACTAGCTGGTTTATACAATTCCAGATTATCCTTTAATTCATCTCCTCAAGAAAAAAAATCCAATTATAATACAAAGGAGAAGACTGAATCTAATATTTTCCAAACACATAATTGAGAAAAAACATCACATAATACAATATATATTCCATATACATATGTGTTTATCTTTATACATGTATACTGCTTCGAGGTTTACAAGTCACCTTCACATCTTCACATCCATTAGTTTTTCTTTATGGCCTCCCTTTAAGATAAATGAGCTAAGACTAATTTTGTCATTCAATATATGAGAAAACAGGCTCAGAGATGTTAATGAACTTTCCCACTGATATATTGCTATTTAGTGATAGAACTGGGACCTGAATCTTCTTCTCCTGACTCATAGTAGAATGCTCATTTCATTTCTACAATATTTCTTTGCCTAAAGGATTTGCAGAAAATCAGATAAAGATAAAGGAAAGTCATGGCAAGTTTTGGAGCACACACAGTTGTCATAGAAAAGGTAAATTAAGAATGGTAATTTATAAATATTTTATAATGTAGGTGCCTTGGCAACCACTGAGACAAACCTCTTATCTCCAAGCTTCCCTGAAGTCACAGTTAATTTGTCATCACATGAGACTAATTTTCTTTCATCCTTTCAGTCAGAGACTTGATCTCAGAGAACTATTCAGCTACACAGTGGCATTTTAGAGAAAAGATTCTTTTCTTTCCTACTCCATATAAACCTGTAGGAACTCTTCATGAAGCTTAGGGAAAAAAAAACATTTCCCCATTTTTAAATCAGTAAGAGAAAATGGAAACACAGACTCATTATGTAAGCTGCCCAAAGTCAAAAGAGTCACACTGTGTCCTAACTAAAGTTGTCTACCTTTTCCTGGTAATTAAGCACCAAGAAGTAAAGCCCTGATTTCTGACTTGAGGGTACAAACACTAACAAATTCTCACAAGTCCCTCATCACATTTGCCTACATGACATATACACTCTAATAACCCATAGTCACATCTTTTCATCTGCTTGCATCAAAGTCTGAAGAGTGTTGTCTAGTACCTAAGTGCTAATGAAGGCTCACATACACAGGAGAGTGTGCAATTTAATCTAAAGCACTTTTATTTCTGAACCAGAGCAGCATTATGGCCAATCAGAAAGACAGAAAAAGATGGAGTTCATGCAGCACCTTGCACCAAAACCAAAATCAAGCTAGCAATTGCTAGGTCACAGTGTTGACATCTAGGAGGTGTACATAGGTAAGTAAGGCACAGAGTCCTCCCTCAATGACATGGTTATGAAGACATATGTACATCATATTAAGTAAGTATGCAAGATTCAAATTACGGTGTAAAGTAACAAAGGGGATGTTTTGAAGTATCTGATGAGCTCTTTAAAGACAGCATACTTTCTGCCTTACAGGATAAATGAGTGCTGTAGTAGCTCAAAGAAAGCAATGGCCAATTGACACTAGAGTGGTTAGGCAAGACTTTACAGCCAACAAAAAGATAAAACTATAATTAAAAAATTAAAAAGTGGCAGCTAGGTGGCACAGTGAATAGAGCACCAGCCCTAGAGACAGGAAGACCTGATTTCAAATCTGGCCTCAGACACTTAACACAAAATCTAGCCATGTGAGGTTAAGCCAAGTCAATTAACCTCAATTGCCCTCCAAAAAGCAAAAAATAAAAAAAAAAAATTTTTCAAAAGACTTTACAGCCAAAATGGGAGTTCAGCTATATTAAAATCAAACTAGTTTACTCACAACCCCATACAGTCATTCCATCTCTCATTTTTTATGGCTTTTCACAAACTGTCCCCTAAGCCAAGAATGAATTTCCTCTTCACTTCTTCCTCAAAGAATCCCTCTTTTTCATCAAAGCTCAGCTCAAATGCAACTTCATATAATAAGTCTACCTTGATATACCATCTCCATTTGTTAGCTCCCTTCCCAGGGTATTGCTATCATATATATTTTGTATTATTTTTTTACTATTTTCATGCTATTTCTCTTCAATAGAGGGTAAGCTCCTTGAGGGAGCTGAGTAAATAAGATTTGTTATTTACCTTTTACTGTTTTACATTCGTCATATTACAATATAATAATAGCTGTCATTCACATAGCACTGCAGAATTCTTTACAAATTACCTCATTTTATACTCATGACAACCTTGTGAGGTAAGTACTATTATTTTCCCAATTTTCTAAATGAGGAAAATTAGAAAGTTTTCCCAGTGTTACACACTAGTAAGTGTCTGAAGCAAGCTTTGAAAGCATTTGTTTCTAACTCCCAAGTCCAGCATTCTTTCTATTGAGACTCCCACATGCTCAACAATTCTCAAATAGCTTGGTATATAATAGATATTTAATTAACAATTTGTTTTGTATTTATTTATTTAATATTTTATTTTTCTCCACTTACATGTAGGCAACAATTTTTAAAATTTGTTTTTTAAATTTTGTGCTCCAAATTATCTCCCTTCTTCTCTCTTCATTCCCTCTCATTGAGAAGGCAAGCAATTACATATAGGTTATATATTTGTAGTCATGCAAAACATATTCATAATAATCATATTATGAAAGAAAATATAGATAAAAAAGGTCAAGAAAAATAAAGTGGAAAAAATAAAAGTCCCTTCAATATGTATTCAGACACCATCTAGTTCTTTCTCTGTGGACAGAGAGTATTTTTCCTCCTAAGTCCTTCAGAGTTGTCATGGATCCTTGTATTACTCAGTATAGTTTAGTCATTCACAGTTGATCATCCCACAATATTGCTGTTACTTTGTACCCATTACATTTCACTTTGCATCAACCCATGTAAGTCCCTCTAGGTTTTTCTGAGAGCGTTCTGCTCATCATTTCTTATAGTACAATAATATCCCATCACAATTATATACTACAACCTATTTAGCCATTCCCAAACTGACGTATATCCCCTCAATTTCCAATTCTTTTCCCCCAGAGAAGAGCTAGTATAAATCTTTTTTGTACATATAGGTCCTTTTCCTTTCTGTTTTTTAATCTCTTTTGGGATACAGACCTAATGGTAGTATTGCTATACCAAAGGGTATGAATGATTTTAGAGTCCTTTGGGCATAGTTCCAAATTGCTCTATAGAATGGTTTAATCAATTCACAACTCTGACAATAGTACATTAATGTCTCATTTTCCCCACATTCCCTCCAACATTTGTTATTTACCTTTTCCATACCATTATCTAATCTAGTAGGTATGAAGTAGTACCTCAGAATTGTTTTAACTTACATTTTTCCAATCAATAGTGAGTTAGAATATGTTTTCATATGACTATAAATAGCTTTAATTACTTCATCTGAAAACTGATGAAAACTTTATCTTTTGATCATTTATCAATTGAAGAATGGCTCTTATTTTTATAAATTTTGACACAGTTCACTATTTGATTGAAAAATGAGGCCTTTATCAGAGAAGCTTGCTTCAATTTTTTTCCATTGTTACTATTCCTAACTGTATTTCTTTCCATACTATTCTCCCTACCCCCATTTATTCTATTTTCTCTCTTCTTTCACCCTGTCTCTCCTCAAAAGTGTTTTGTATCTTATTACCCCTTGCCCTATTTTGACCTCTCTTCTGTCACTCCCCCCCCCCTTGTCTTATCTCCTCCCCCTTCTATTTTCCTACAGGGTAAGAGAGATTTCTATACTCCATTGCCTGTGAATGTTATTTCCCAGTTACACTTCCATAATGGTCATATTGTAGCCTTTCAACTGGTCCCTGCTCAAAAGTGCCTCAATCAGTGCCTCTGATTACCCTCTCTACCAATCTGCCCTCCATTTTATCACCCATCCCTCTCCTGGCCCCTTACCCCACACTTTCTTGTAGGATAAAACAGGTTTCTATACCCAGTTGAGAGTGTATGTTATTCCTGTCTTAAGCCAATTCCAGTGAGACTAAGGTTCATTCATTCCCTCTTACCTCCTACCTCTTCTTCACTGTAATAGCTTTTTTTTTT
>JAQQSW010016894.1:0-11573 GCA_028646575.1 Pseudocheirus occidentalis | reverse complement strand
GTCCCTTTCTTTTATGTGAAAGGAACATGTTTTTAAAAAGCTTAAAAAACAAATTGATATGAAGAGGTTACCCATAAAGAGGGTTAGGGTTGCTCTGGAGACCCCAAAATACCAACACACCAGATCCTGCCAAAAGAATTCGACTCAAGTCTTCTCTCAGCCAAGGAAAAGTAAAGTTTATTGAAAGTTTGCCATATGGGGTAGACTCTTAAGGAGCTAGGTATATGTGATGGGCAAGCAGACCAGAGCAAGTCTGACACAGAGCTAGTCTGTGCTAGGTAGGTCATTCTATGCTGCTCTCACACCACATGGAAGGAAGATGAGATCCTATATACAGAAAGATTGTGGGAGGAATCTAGGGGTGGTTTAGAGGAGGAGTTTGGGGAGGGTCTTCAGGAAGAGTCAGATGAGGTCAGACTCAAGTAAAGAGTTTGGGGAAGGTCTTCAGGAGTCAAGATAAGGTCACACTCCAGTAATGAGTGATTAAGGATGGTAAATTGCTGGAGGCTACCTGGAGACCACAAACAATGGTGAGCCAGGCCAGTTCAAGGGTGAGAATGGGAGCATCAAGGGTGAGAAACTGTTGGAACTAAGGATGGCTAGAGATTTGGACAGAGCCACAATTTAAGGCCCATGACCTCAGGGAAATGCCTTCCCCTAGGAAGATTCAAAGAGAGCTCCCAGAGCCTGTGCCTCATCAGATAAGCCTCTAAGTAACTAATCTCATTTCAAGTTAACTGATTGTTATAAATATGTAAAGAATAACATTTAATATTAATAATATTTCAAGGATTCAGCTTACCTCCTCCCAGTCCCTTGGCTTGTAATATTTGAAATCTTGGATAAAATGTTTCAGGAACCAGTCAATGAATCAAGCTTCATCACTGGTCCCTGACTCCTACTAAAGAGTCTCACCAATAAGATTATCCTTTAATATTTAAAAGATCCATAAATTGATTGAAAAGTAAAAATGGGAGCTGAACTACAGGATCCACCAAGAGATAATAAGAAAGCACTTGCATCAGGTTTAGAAGAATAACATTTTTTGGAACTGAAGGAACTCAGGGAAGGGATTGCTGAGCTAGTGTCAGTGATTTCCCAAAGATTGTGGAGAATGGGAGAGGTGCCACACAAATGGAAAAGAGGCAATGTTGTACCAATTTTCTAAAAAAAGGAAGAGTGGAGTCTGTGAAGTACAGGCGAAGTACAGGCCAATGTGCTCCACCTGGATTTCCAGTAAAATTGTAAGATATAATTTTAAAGGGATGGTTAATGAACATCTAGAAATAGAAATATATTCAGTAATCCCAAAGAGTCAATGTGGCTTCATAGTTGGTCGGGTCATGCCAGACTAATCTCACTTCATTTTTGGAAAGGATTACTGGACTGATAGATGAGTAGAATACTGGAAAAATAGTTTTTCTAGATTTTAGCAAAAATATTGACAAGTGCTATTCTTTGTTTTTAATGGTTTCTAGATTTTTTATACCCCTCCTATTTCTCAATATCCCAATATCATGTCTCAGTATTTCTCAATTTCATCAATAGTTAATACGTACAACATTCTGTTCATCTTGTGTTATTTTCTTTAGAAGAAAAGTAACAGATGTGGTTTGGAATTTAATATAATCAGGTGAACTTAGATTAGGTTGAAAGCCTAGATCACAAAAGTAGTCATTAAAGGTTGGGCGTCAATTTGGAAAACAATCTCCAATGGAGCATCCCAAGGATATGTTTAGCTCTAAGCTATTTAATTTTATTCATAAATGTGAGTGGGGTATTCTCTTTGTACCCTCTGTTAAGACTCCTCAGAATGAGAAGGGAGAGAAACTATTTGGAAACCACAGATAAACTTTTGTAAGACTGGACAAACCTGAGTCCTGGGTTTATACAACCTAGGACAATTCCCCCCTTCCCTTGCTGTCATCAGCATTAGGCCCCTTTCAGGAGCTTTAGACCTCCACCCTTGCTTGTGATCTTTTCCCTTCCCTTGCTTTGGTTTATTAAATAAGGACATGGATGATACCTTGGCTCATTGTCCCACCTCCCTGTCAATAGGAGATAGTGGCAGGCTTCTTTGTTATCCCTCATTAGGTTAGATTTCTACCAAGACTGAGAGCCTACAGCCAATGGAAGAAGGGACAGTTGGGAAGGGGTAGAGAGGGGGATTGACTGCTTTAGGGTATAAATTCTTTTTCTGTCTTTTGTAACATGCCTCCTCTCCTTGATCCCCGCCATGGAGAGGACTGCTTTCTTCCTTTGGGGGAAGAAAATGAAACTTCCTGTTCCTTCCTCAAGATACCTTTGACTTTTGATTTTTCTTGGGTAGGGGATTTTTGGGGTCCCTGTGCCCCACACAAATGTTTCAGTAAGGGCACAGACGTCATGTTTATCAAATTGTAAGACCATATAAAGCCAGAAGGGAGAGCTAATGCATTACATGTCAGAATCAGGATCCAAAAAGATGTTGAAAGGCTAATACATGAGACATTCACATCTAGTATGGTGAGATTAAGCAGGGATAAATGTAAAATCTTACTCAGGTTCAAAAATTCTACTTCACAAGTGAAAGATGAGGGTCTAGATAGATGAAAGTTGTTCTTGGGTTTCAGTAAGCTAGTTTGAGGCAGACATTTGATGCGACAGTCAAAAAGCTAATGCAACCTTGGGTTACATTGAGAGAAGATTACTGCAGAGTTATCAAACATGTAGCTTATAGCTCACAACACTCCAGAGGAAAGCCTGAACCAAAATAAAGTGTAATTGGGAAACATTTAACAAAAAATATGGAAAATATAACAATTATAGATAATGTAAATATGTGGTTTTCCAAGTCAATATGTAACTTTAAGGGAATCTTTACATAGTTTAGTGGCCTCCATCTCTATTTGAGTCTGACACCATTTTCTTATAGAAATAGAGAGGTGATAGTCCCACTATACTTGACCCTCATCAGACCCCACCTTGATTTCAGTTCTGGATGCTACAGTTCAAAAATGGGATTGCTGAGCTAGAGAATGTCCAGAGAAGATGATAATCAAGATGGTAAAGGGCCTTGAGATGATACCATGCAAGGACTGATTGAAGGAAGTGGGAATGTTTAACCTAGAAAAGAAAAGATTTGTGCAGGATATAATACCTGGCTTAAAGAATTTGAAGGTTCATTATGGGGAAGATGGGTTAGCCTAGTTCTGCTAGAGTAGAACCAGGAACAATGGATGTAATTTACAGAGGCAAGTTTACCTTTGGCATAAGGAAAAAAAAAAGATTTTTCAAGAGGTAGTTGATTTGCCTTAGCTGTTTTTAAAGTGGTGGCTGGAATGACCATTTATAAGATACAGAACCTTAACTAAGATTTTTTTTAACCTGATGGTTCAAATGGTATCTTGGCAATGGACCTGGGAGATACCCTGTGTTGCAGAGGGGTTGGAAATGTTCCTCCCATGGGGAGAAGATGTTTGGACACTAGCACTTATAGGAAGAGAAATTTGGATACCATGAAGGGGCTGTTGATAAGGTTGCTTATCTCCATGACCAATACTGCCAATTGGCCCTTCTGTTAGCTTCCTGTTTTAATTAATTATTCTTGATAACCAGTTGCTACAGTTAGTTGTTTCTAAGACAACTAGGTGACAAAAAAGGCAGAGTCCAGAAACTGGAGTCAGGAGGATCTGAGTTCAAATTTGTTTTCACACACTTACTAGAGGGATAACCTTGGAAAAAAATCACTTAATTTTTATGTGCCTCAGTTTCCTCATCTGTAAAATGGGAATGATATCAGCACCTACCTCCTAGAATTGTTATGAGGCTCAAAATGAATAATAGATGTAAACCTTTGCAGAGTGATTTATGAATGTTAGCTATTATCATGGAACATAGAAGAAACTTGATAGTAAGTGTCATAGTAGAATGGTAACTTTTATAATAAACAGATGCTTTTAGGGAAGAGGCAGAAAAAAGTGGTTTTAGTCTCCCCCATGTCTAAAACCCTCAAAGTATAATATTAAAGCTGAAAGAAATCTTAGGAATCAACTTTTCCGATACCTTCATTTTATGGAGGAGGAATATGAGACCCAAGGGAAGGAGAAGCGAATTGCCTAGAATCCCAGAGGGAAGCTAGTTCAATTCTAACTGAAATTGAAGTCAAGTTGGTCTGAAGTCAAATGGAACTCAAATCTCATAGATTCTCAGACTGATGGAATTGGAAGGGACATCAGTGATCCACTTTTCTAATCTTTTTACTTTATAGAAGAGAAAATAAAGGCCCTGTTTGAGTGTCAGGATAGAGATTAGAATTCAGTTCTCAACTCCCCTAGTCTAGTACCACTTTAATCAGATATGTATACAAATATCCCAAAGGATTTTTAATGGTTTAAAACTGCACTAAGACTTTTGGGACACTTTGTAACTCTATTTCTATTGGCTTATCATCTCCACTCACCACCAGAACGTTGGACTGGGTCTCTCAAGCTACCCCAGGGTTTGGTAAACCATCATCAGTTTAGTTCTATACTTTCACAAGATCTCATGACCATCTCTAGTCATTCCACCACAGGTACACTATTCTCTTCTCTCTTTTCTCCCCCCCCCCATATGATGTCTCCGCGAATAAGAAAGCAAGTTCCATGAGAAAAAGGACTGTCTAGCATGAGTTTATCTGTGTTCCCAAGTTTTGCATGGGTCAGACACAATTTTAGTTAACATTTTTATAGCACTTTATTCAAGGTTTGTAAAGCACTTTACACATGTAAAGAACCTTCACAATAATAATGGGAGGTAGGTGCTATTATTATGCTCATTTCATGGATGAAGAAGTCAAGGCATAAAGTGGATAAAGGAATTGCCCAGAGTCACTCAACTAGCTAGTGTGTGAGGCAGAATTAGAACTCTAGTATTCTGGAGTCCAAGGCCAGTATAGCATTCTATACATTGGGTCTGCCTGATAGTAAGCCCTTAATCCTTAGTCTTCCTTCCTTCCTTCCTTCCTTCCTTCCTTCCTTCCTTCCTTCCTTCCTTCCTTCCTTCCTTCCTTCCTTCCTTCCTTCCTTCCTTCTTTCCTTCCTTTCTTCCTCCCTTCCTCCCTCCCTCTCTGTCATTGTCTCTCTCTGTGTCTCTTTCCGTCTAATCATTTATCTATCATGATAATACCTGGAGGGAGGAAGCATAAAGATCATTATCCCCTTTTTCAGGTAGGAAAATTGAAAGTCAGGGAAAGGCCAACCATTTTCAGCTGCAGAACAAGGATTTTAAGCCAGTTCTTTGGTTTTTAAAGTGTGAACTCCACGGGTCTTTTAGCTGTATGATCCTGATGAGTTCCCACTCTGTGTAGCACAAAAGATAAGCATGGTTTCCTAACGCACCTCTGTTCTTTCTGGATCACAGATGCAATAATCTGATCTCAGGTTCACATCTGAGGCTCTGAGTCCTGGCCGGTGCAAGTGAACTCACATACACAACAGGGTGTGGCACACCAGACAGCTGCAAGGAGGTCATTCAGATGCTGAAGTACTAGTCTGGAGCTACTGCAGGAAGGAGGTGAGATGTCTGCTGGGTGCCAGACCGTTGGAAAGCAACCCTAGTACTGGGGGCAGGCCACTGACAAAACTCTAAGCACTGATGGCGAATTTTCCCCATTGCTTCAGTAGAGGGCTTGCTGCTATCCCAGTGGGCAGGCAGCTGGTGGTTTTGAATCACACAGCTGCTGAAGGTGCTCTGCACATGGCTGCTAGCCTTGCTCCTGGAGCATTAGTACATCAGGCCTGACAGTAACAGCGTGAGGCAATTTTTATGATGCCATCAGCCAGTAAAATATAGATGCCTCAGTTCATATTTGCTGCTCTTCCATTTCACTAAGCATCAGTAGGGCTCTGCTTTCTTTCCTGACACTCAACATATGACTCTGATGTACTTTTACAGACCAGAAAGATTATGTTCATAAACTTCCACAAGTTGGCAATGGATTGGCTATTTTATTTTTTATGTTTTAAAATCGATCACAATAGGTGCTTGTCTGAGTACCATGTGTTTGGGAGAGTAGCCTTTTAAATGACCACAGTTACATAGAACACCAGACTCAGGGTCAGGAGACCTGAGTTGAAGTCCTGGGTCTGACACATTCGAGTGGCTGACAGTAGGCAAGTAACTTAACTTCTCTTAACCTCATCTGTAAAATGGGGCAAATGATGCTTCTGCTACAGTCACAGGTCTTTGAGAAAAGTATCTTATAAAACTTATGTATTTTTTCAACAACCCTCAATGAACTAATTTTTTTCCCTCCTACAAACCTCCTCTTCCTTTCTCAGTTTTATGCCATGAAAGGTAATGAAGTGGAGAGGAAAATGCATTGGACTTAGAGTTAAAGGAGTTAAGTTAAGTTAGGTTAAGTTAAGTTAGAGTTAAGTTAGGCTTAAATGCTGCCTCTACTACTTGGGAAAGTCACTTAACCTATTTGGAGTCAATTTCCTTACATATGAAAAATGAAATATGATACTGGCCCTAGGATGCTTTAAAGAAAGCATTTTGTAAACCTTGTCGGAAATCTTCAGAGAGAAGCTAGATGGCCACTTGCTAGGTATGTTAATATCAAGGATTCCTTTTGTGTATGTCTTTCATCACTGGAATAAAAGAGTGCTGAGATTCTCCTTCCAACTCTGATTTCTGTGTTTCTGTGATTCTGTATGAAACCTTACTGCTATAGAAATGTGAGTTATTATGATTAGATGACTTCAGAGGTCTTGTTCAGCTCTAGGGGTTAATGGTTTGCGATTCTAAGAAATAGTAATATCTTCCAACCCTGTTCTGCATTCTGATAGTTAAAAGTGAGATGGGACATTAAAACATGGAACACGGGGACTGTGGAAGAAACAATGATCTGAAGAGACAGTCTTGGTTAGAGGATTTTGCCTTGGCAAGAAGAAGGGTCATCTCTTGGTGTGAGGCAGAGGTGAAGGAGGAGATAATGATGGAAAGCATCTGTGTGATGTGGGATGAGGAGGGGGGAATAAGGAAGAGGTCTTGGAAAATTGCCTCCATTTTTTTTTTCATTGAATGGTAAAAAAAGATTCTTAGTTAAAAGGGCAGAGGGAGGGAGAGTCATGGAAGGTTTAGGAGATATAAAAAGTTTCGGAAAAGTCACTGAAGTAAATGAAAGAGTGAATCAATTGGGCGATTTTATATACATACACACATATGTACATATGTATACATACACACACACACATATATAAGTGTGGCATGGTAGTATCTCCAAAAGTAATGGGGAAGTTAGGAATGGGGAGGTCAGGGAAATGAGTTCAGTTTTACCCGTATTATGTTTGAAGAGTCTATGAGAAACCATTTTGAGATGTCAGACTGGAGCCCAGAAAAGAGTCTAGAGCTGGATAGATTTGAGAATAACTTGCGCAGAGATAGTAGGTGAATCCATGGTAGCTACTGAGATCACTGGTGCAAGGAGCTTCTCCCTGGGGGTTCCCTATCTTGATGCAGTGATAGCAATGACAGGTCTAGACAACACACAGATCGTCTTAAAGTCTTTACATCTTTAAGCTCATTTCAATCTCTGTGCATTTACTGTTCCTTCTTCTCGGGAATGTCTTTTCTTCTACAACCCATCAGTCCTGATCTGATCCATCCACCAAGGTCTTTCTCTTTTTGAGTTCCATCTGGTTTTCTATGACTTTTTTCCCTAATATTTCCCTTCATTAATTTTGGAAACTGTGCACTTACCAGGGCAACTGGTGTTTTCATTTTGAGTAGTGATAGGATGTGATGTTCTGGAGAGGGGAAACAGCTATGAGCTACAGAAATGAAAGATTCCCCAAAGTAAACATCAGCTCTTGTTATTGTGTGAGCCGGAAAATAGAGTTTAAGAGGAAAAAAATCCTTCACTTTAGCACTTAAATATGTAATTTAATCTAAAAAGCAGTTATTCAACACCTCCTATGTATGCCAGGCATTGTGTTGGGTTCTGGCGATACAAAGAATACAAAGAAAAAAATAAAATTGTATTTGCCCTCAAGGAACCTGGAACAATACATACAGAGATCAGAAGTGGTGTGTGTGTGTGTGTGTGTGTGTGTGTGTGTGTGTGTGTGTTGGAGAAGGGACCACCAATACCCATGATTCTTCCCTCCTTAACTAGACTGTGAGTTTGTTGTGATATCCTGTGGTATCCTACCCCACATGGATTGGCTGCTTTTTCTGTAAAGTTATCAATCATATTCATCCTCAGTATCTAATTAGCTCATTAATTTAGTGGACTAAAAGTTGGACCAAATGACAGAGTTTACTGCTAATCTATGTACAAAAAAACCTAAGGCACAAGGGGTTAGAGACTCCTTCCTTAGGTTTCTGATGAAAAGAAAAGTATGACACACAGGAAAGTTATATCTAACTGAATTAATGCTGTATCCTTGCTGAATATCCTTTCCCAGCTATGGCTGAGTCAACTTCCTAATTATTGGATGGACTCAGGGTCTCATTTTTTTCCAACATGGAACCTGGTCCATGATCAGGCCAAGCCTATGACAGAAATCCACAGGGGAAGGACTGTGTTCTAAACTTTCTGCATTATCCAGCACCATGCTGGGCACATATCAGAAATTCAACAAAATAATTTAAGACGTTTCATTGTTTTAGGCAAAGAATATCATACTGAAAGTTGAGAGTCAGGCTCTGGTCTATTACTAACTGCCTTTGTAACCTTGGGCAAGTTATTTCATCACTATAGGTAAACCTCAGTTTCCTCATTTGTAAAATAAAGGACTTGGGCTAGGAGATCTTTGCATTTTATGATTATACATATTCTAACATACTTTAAAAAGAAACAATATTACATGTGTGGATAGTGGTTCATTATGACCTCTTGCTCCTTTTTGGTGGGGGGGTAGGATGGGTTATGGATACATTTTCCACTTTTAGCATACTACCATACATATATTCCTATCAAAATGCAAATCCATTTTCTTATTTCTCATTCTCTTTATAGATTGCTTGTGTTGAATTCCTAAGCTCAGTATCTCATGCACTCATTTGGTCTGCTTTTTTCCCCCCACATCTGCCTGGTGACACAAATACTAAGCAGCACCAGGTGTTTCCAAATACTGTTGGGTGTTTTTCATTAGAAGGAAATGAAATGATCAAAACCATGTCCAGCTATTGATTTATGACAATAGAGGGACTAGAAAATACATGTATGTAAGAAAAGGGAGTCTGATTCAATTATAAACTTTGAACACTTACAGAAAATCAAGAGGCAAATGGATTCAATCAAGAATACTTCCTGGAGAAAAATCTCAAGCTCTACAAGTCAGCAAACCTAAAAGCAAGGACATCTGCTTTCATCTTCCCCTTATCATAGAATGCAAACATTTCTGTATGGTTCAGTGTGTCTCAATTAAGTTTTGACTAGCCCACCGTAAAGCTGACTGAAGGCTAAAGGTTTTCCTTTTATAAATCCTTTATCTTTTCTGTGTGCCCAATACAAGCTGTCCATCAATGTGTTACACTCAGGGCCTGAATAGATATTTGTTACAGGGAAGTTCCTTCTCACATTCCCATCATTTTCAGAACACTCGCTGCTCCTTCAAATGCTTTAAAATTCCCCCAATGTAGGCCTTTCAGCCAGAACTGATATTGTCACAATGCGGCCATTGATCGCTTGGCATTTATTTTTGAAATATCATCAGGTGATGGATTTGAACAGAAATGAAAAATTTATCCAACTTCCTTAGTGCAGGACTTAGTTCAGCATTCATGATAGGTATCACTTAATAGGCATGATTAGAAGCCGAGACTGTCCCACTGGTGCCGTTAGCTGTGGGAACCAGGCATATTGTCTTTGCCAGAGTGTCTGCTCTTACTCTGGCCTCATAATAGATTCTGGTTTAGTTGGTACTAGAATTCCATCCTAGAGTTATTACTTTTATCTTGACAAATTTTTCACATCAGTCATGTTATTTGATTCTTATAACAACTCTGTAAGGCAGGCATTGTTATTATTATTACCATCTATATTTACAGATGAGTAAAACCGAGGCAGCAAAAGTTGAAGTGACTTGTAGAGATATTTAGGGGTGGTGTTTGAACCCCGGTCAACTATTTCCCAAATCTAGTCTATTTTCACTCAGATCCTATGGGAAAAATTTAGTAGTGACTTATAGTTGAAAATGGGCTATTAACATTTTTGGCTAACTTTTCTGCATTTCAGCCTGTATGAAATACTCAGTGAAAGTCGACCTCAGAGGTGCATATGTAGACACAATCACTATATCTCAAACATCAGATAGCTTCATTATCTACCGAGGCCTGGTTAGTAGCTAGATCATTTCAGGAATCAGTCTGCAAATCCCTTCAGCTGAGCACAGGTATGCACAGATATAGGGACACTGACAAGGGAGAACAGCTTGCTGCAGTGGACAGAGTTTGGAGATTTGGAGTCAGAGGGCTCTCCTTCAAATCCTACTTCAAGTCCAATATCCTCTATTACCTGTGCCATCTTGGGTAAATCAGTTTAATTCAATAAGCATTTCTGGAGAGTCCATTAGATTCAAGGCACTGGGAATCCAAAGGCAAAAACAAAAGTGGGGAGGGGAGAATGACAAAATAGATAACAAACACAAAATAATTTCAGGGGGAGAGAGCTAAGAACTGTGGAGATCAGGAACTTTGAGTAGGAAAAGCCCCCTGAGTAATGCTGTGATGGGAAGTTAAATGCGTTAGTCCTCAATTTCCTCATTCATGAAATGAGAGGGTTGATCAATGGTTCTTTACCTTTCCTATGTCATGGAATCCTTTGACTGTCTTGTGAAGACCATGGACTCCTCAGAAAAATGTTTTAAATGAATGTCAAAATATATAGGTTTCAAAGGAAACCAATTATATAGAAAAAGAATTTTCAAAATTAAAACAAAAAAAAACCAAGTTCTTAGAGCTCAGGTTAAGAACCCCTGGTAGATGATATGTAAATTGCATTAGATCAACACCCTCTAATGGATCATGTCTTTTCTGGATGGGGCACATCTGGCCTTACAAACTCTGTGGCTCCTTCCCACACACTTTTCTGTAGCCGTGTGGTGATTACCTACAGCTATTTGAGCTCCAAATCACTTATATTAGCCATGAAAAATAATTGTTAAGAATAATATTGTATCTTAGGAAAAGAAAGAGACCTTGAAGGCTTGAATCACAGGATAGCCGAATTATGAGGAGGGCAAGGATTTCCCAACAAATTGCTGGACTTGGGTTGCCATGAAGCGACATGAAGGTATGGGCATCTTGGAATAGAGAACTAGGAAGGAAGAACTGTTAGTGAATAAATAAGGGAAGAAAGAGTACTTTGTCTCTGTCTTTTTTTTCTCATTGTAATATAATATTACATATTATGTTAAAGGACTAGAAAGTGAGCAACCAAGCATAAATTTAGGTGATTCTAGGATTATCATTTCCATCTTTATGCTTTGACACTTCCAGAATGAGAAAGGCAGGGCAGAAATTTGGCTTATGTTTGCTGGCTTAAAGGACATTTATAGTTTGGTGTCAAGGTGCTTAGAACAGAGAAAAAAACAAACAAAAAA
>JAQQSW010016893.1:0-11573 GCA_028646575.1 Pseudocheirus occidentalis | reverse complement strand
GGGGGTAGATTGGCCAAACTGCTTTACCAACCCCAAATTAATTTTCAAAGTTTCACTTTCACTAAAGGTCTCTGAGGATTTGAAGATTCCCTTAGGCAGGTGCTTTAGATTTTCTTTGAAGTAGAGGCTTGGGGGGCTCACTCATCCAGGCCGCCCTGGGTCCTAGCATGGCCTCATTTGGGGTTTTGGGCTGGCAGGGTCTTCGAGCTGCCCCTCTCCCATCCATTTCCTCATGCCTTGGCAGATGTGGAGGTGCTGGAGGCTGTAGATCTCTCCTGCAGACTGGCTCCGGTGCCCACTTGGCTCAGCTCATCCAGGCTACTTCCCACCACCCGGGCCTGGCCCCGGTCTCGGCTTCAGCCTATTCCAGCCTCCATTCTCGGCTGCCCCCTGAGCCCCTGCTGCCGAGTTGCCTTCAGCGAGAGATGTGTTCTCTGTATTTTTGTGTGCTTCTGAGAGTCCTAGACTTTATCTGGGCTCATAATTTTCTGGGTGATTAGGGTGGCAGTGTGGGAGCTGCGGGACCTTGCTGCTTCTATGCTGCCATCTTGGCTCCACCACAGAGTCCTTTTTTTTTCAAAGTTGGTCATCACACATACGATGTGTCTGTGATTGTGTACAAAATTTTTTCTGGTTCTGCTCTTCTCACTTAGCATCAGTTTACATAAGGCTCTCCAGGTGAATATGAAGACTGTCTCCTCTCCATTTCTTATAGCACAATAGTATTCCATTACATTCATATGGCACAACTTCTTCAGCCATTCCCCAATTGATGGGCATCCTCTAAGTTTCCATTTTTTTGCCAACACAAAGAGAGCTGCAATAAATATTTTTATACATATGGGTTTTCCTCCCAATTCTATGATCTCTTTGAGATACAACCCCAGAAGTGTTATTACTGGGTCAACGGAGGCAATTATTCATAGCCTTTTGGGCATAGTTCCAGATTGCTCTCCAGAATGGTTGTATCAGTTCTCAGCTCCATCAACGATGCATTAGTGTTACAATTTTTCCACATCCTCTACAGCATTTGTCATTTTCCTGTTTTGTCATTTTAGCCAATCTGGATGGAGAGATGTGGTACCTCAAAGTTGTTTTGATTTGCTGTCATTCTTTTTCATGTTTGGTTTTCTTTCTTTTTCCCATCATTAACTCCATTGGTTACAACCGTTCTATACAACTAGACTAATGTCCAATGTGAAAGTATTTGCAGATCCTATACTTCATTGTATGTTGCAAGGGGCAGGGTGGGGAGGGAGAGTAGAAAATTTGAAACTCAAGGGATTGTGAAAATGAATCTTGTAAGCTAAAAGTAAATAAACAAATCAATTTTTAAACAGTTATTATTTTTATTTTAATAATTACAAAGTTTTTAAACTATTTGAAAACTATTTTAAATTATTCACTTTTAAAGATACTTAAAGCCTTGAAAGTTTTTTCTAAGTAGGAATAAACATGTTTCAGAAGGGTTTTTGTTGTTGTATATGGGCAAAATTATTTGCAGAACAACTCTCTTGTGGTATTAAATGTACATATTTTACATTTACAAACATATATTAATGAAGTGATAAAATACAGCTCTATGATAAAAATTACCTTTTTCCTTTTTTTATTTAATTCTGAGTATTGCCATCTAAACATATTGCATAGCTTATTTATGGCATATTTAAACTGAATTTTAATATTAGCTAATTACTTATAATTAGTTTATTAGTTTTTTAAAACATTTAGAAGAACTATATAACCATGTTAAATGCGTAATGGATTCATTTTCTTACAAAATAGGTGCTTCCTTCAAGTATGAGAGTTGCCACCCATTCAGAAAATCTTATTATGTAAGAATCACTTTCAAAGCTTTCCTTAAAACTTCTGCAGAAGTTCTGTCTGGCATGTGGTGAATTTTCCTTTGTATATCTTCTAACTGACACAATAGCATTTGAATAAATACCTTTCCATTACATGACTGGCCAATTTCTTCCTAACCATCCCTTTTCCTAATGACTTGCTTTCTGCTGCATCTGCTACATGTCTTCATTGATTATCTGTTACAACCTACTGACCTTCACCATTTTTTTTTGTTCTCTGAATGTCCTGCTATTTAATTTTTTTTGTAACCAAAGTATTCCATCACTGGTAGAGGCAGCCATGTGGTACAATGGCTAGAATATTGGTCCTGGAGTCAAAAAATCTTGAATTCAAATGGTACGTCAGACACTTTTTGACTGACTCATTTTCTGTGACCAAAAAGGGGGGAAGAAAGAATAATAATATTACCTACTATACACTCCAGAGCTCATTTGAAGACTAACTGAGACATATCCAAAGTGATAAGTGCAGTATCTGACATATGCATAAAAGGTACTTAATACTTATTTGTCTTCTTTCCTTCCTACCTTTGTCTTTCTTTCCTTCCTTCCTTCTTTTGTTCATTTTCTTTCTTTCTTTCTTTTTTCTTTCTTCCTTTCTTCCTTCCTTCCTTTCTTTCTTTCTTTCCTCTTTCCCTCCTTCCTCCCTTCTCTCTTCCCCTTCCTCCCCATCACATCATTTCCTTCCTCCTTCCTTTCTTCTTTCCTTCTTGCCTGCTTCCTTCCTACTGCTTCAATGGAAGAATATGAAAATACATGTGTGCATATATGTATGTATATATATACAAACACATAAATATATGTATATATGCATAAATATATGTATATACATATATGTGGGTATATGTGTGTGTGTATACACACACACACACATATCCCCCATGGAGAAACTTGCATCGTTATAAGCACTACACAATTTCCTAAAAAGTAAATCAGATCACTTCTCCTCCAATTCAATTCTCTGCTTAGTTCATTGTCTTCATAGTATGTCTATTTGATATATAATATCATATGATCACAGATTCAAAGCTGGGAAGAATTTTAGGGGCTGTTTATTCAAATCAATATATTATAAAGGTGAGAAAACTGAGAGGCATAGAGGTTAATAGATTTGCAAATTATCGGTGATCCTAATTAGGAAAACCAGGCATTTGAATCCACATCCTCTGACTAAAAATGTAGCAACGTTATTTTTTTTCACCATATTCTCCTGACTTTATGATGGAAAAGCTCTATGAGTACTTAATTTACTTCTCTTAACTGCATATCATAATATTGATCAAGAGATATTCACACTTTTGGTGCTCAATAAGTGCTAAATAAGTGATTGACGATTTTTATCATTATTTGCTATGTTTCCACTGTCCAGTATTAGAAAGAGGAGAGCAAAATGAAACTGAGAGCCAATTTCTATTTTTCTTTATTTCATGAATAACTATGGGTAAAGAGGTTGTTCTATGACACATTGGATAAATTGTTGAATCTATTGTCAGCGCCATGAGAATTCAAACCTAAGACACTTTGCAGCTCTCTGGTGCTGAAAAATTCACTTATCCTTTGTCTGCCTCAGTTTCCACACTTATAAATGGAGATGATAATAGCACCTACCTCCAAGGGAATTTTTGAGAATAAAATGGTTAAATATTTGTAAGGTATTTAACAAATCATACAGTAATATGTTAATTCCAGTTGCTATAATTTTAAATGTCATTGTGATAATTCATTACTAATTGATTAGGTGAATGGAGATCATTTGAATAGAATCTCTGTATTTGGAAAATAAATGTTTAATGTTATTTTCTTCCTCTGGGTTTATAGCTTGGACATATCTGCCACCACAAAAGCTTATTAATGTGTTATTTTCCTTTTTTACATGACATAATTTAATAAAAGTATTTTTATATTTATTTATGCTACTTAGATTATTCATTCTGTATTACGAGATAATGAGCACTGTAATATAATGGAGAGTTGACTTTGATGTTAAGATGATCTGGACTCAAATATTAATACTTTCCAAAAGTGGGTCCAGAGGATGACATTTTAGCATCTCTCTGCCTTACTGCACCCTCTGTAATTTGGAATTAATTTTTCAGTATTCATATCACAAGGTTGGCAGGAGACTTAAATGAGATAATATGTACAAAGTCATTTTAAATCCTCAAAGAAGTTCATAAAAGCCAGATGTTTTTTGCTGAACATCTTAGACACTTAGCTGCTTCTAATATTTGGACATCATAAATAATTATATCTTTATAAATTTTTAATACATACTATATGCACATAGCTCTTCAAAATAAAAGTTTGATATTTTATGGAGTTTTCTGTTATTGTCTATGTTTGTGTGTGTGTGTGAGTGTATGTGTTTAAAGTTCTCCATTAGGCAAAAAAATTTTCTCTCTGAATCTCAATTTCACTAGTAGCACTAAATTGTAGAAGGCATGAGGTCCTTTATTTTGACTGTATATCTTTCTATGTTTTCTTCTGAATAATGCCTGAAAATGATTGTCTTCTTTTAATGAGCATAAAATATCAGTATATTTATATTGCTTAAAATTTAGCTTCACCAAGGTGCATTTTAATTCTTTTTAAAAACTGCATATTTATTTAAAACTCCTATAGACCGTGAATATGACATTCTCTTTACATTGACCCTAATACAGTCATATACTATTCATCATCACACGCAACATCATGTGTATTAATATAGAGGAGAAAAGTGAAATTCTGATGCAATTTCAACAAACTGATGACTGAATTCTGACTAGAATTTATGTTATGTTTGTTCCTTTGGCGCTGTAGTTTCTCCACTTTCAAATGTAGTGACCAGACAGTAATTATATTTCTAAAGTAAACTAATATCATAGTTACACTGAGAATGCCAGAAGAATTTTTTGGAGCAGAAAAGTAGGAGATACATATAAGAAATTTTTAAAAGGTTTTTTGTTCTCCCTTTTCAGGTGTGTTACAAAAACAAGTTATTAGAACAGTGTAAGTAGGTGTACTTAGAACTCATAAATATTCCTAAAAATCAAGATTTCAAGGTCAACTATTTGTACTTTGGTTCCAAGATAATACACAAAGTATCCTTTCTTTTCTTTTTTTTAAGGGGGAAAGGCAAGACAATTGGGATTAAGTGACTTGATCAGGGTCACATAGTTATTAAGTTTCAACTGTCTAAGGTCAGATATGAACTCAGGTCCTCCTGACTCCAGGGCCAGTGCTGCCCAGGAAATGACTTTTTTTAATAAGCATTGCTATTTCTTATTCTGATATGCAGTAGAGCATCATTTCAACACCAAAAGGACTTCAAAAAAAGAACCCATAAAAACAGAGATTATAAGAGAAATTCTTAATTTCTAGTTTATGTGTGTATAAACCACTAAAAAAAGAAACTATGATAGTTTATTCAATACATACCAATCCCTAGAGATGTAGGTCTTGTGCCCTATCTGGGAAATTAATTCCTCTATAATGCATCTTTATACTTAGAAAGTATTTCTTTATTTTAACCTCATTCCTCAGAAATTATTTCAGCTCAGTTCTCTTCAGAAGCCCAATTAATAGAATAAAAATCTTGCATATTGTTATAATATTTTAAATATGTAAAGATTGTCATTAACTATTTTTTTCCTGAAGAGTAAATTGTACTTATTTAATTTTTAAACATAAGGCCTAATTATAACTATCTAATTATGTTTCTTATTTTCTGAAAATTTCTCAAATTCTCCAAAATCCTCTTAAAACATTTAAATAAAATTGAATTTTAACTGAATTCAGTAAGCATTTAGTTATTATCTACTATGCTAAAGATATAAAGATAAAAACAAAGACATACTCCTTGACCTCAAGGAGTTAACAACAATAACAAGGTCATGCTTACAATTAAAAAAATAAAAGAAGACATACCAAGCTAAATCAACAGAAAAATCATATTGGCTGAATGGTAAAGACAGAAACAGTAGTTATTTGATATAAGTATATTAGCTTTCATACTTCTCTGGGCTCTGCTCCTGATGCCACAGATTTCTTTCTTAACCATGATCCTCTCTGTCAGATTTCTCAACCTGAAAAATCCTTCCACCCTGAAACTCCTTTATTGGATCAAGTGTTCTCAGAACCTCCATTTTGAAGAAAGTATATTTCTAGTGTTCATCACAGTGCTTGACACATAGTAAGGACTTTTTAATGATTTATTTAAATTAATTATTAATTATCAATATTTATTGTTAAATATTAATGGAGATACCATACTTGGAAGAAAATTTTTGATTACCTATTACAAAAACATGCATTTTTATATTTAGACAGTAAGAAAATTATCAGTCATAAATGTACTTAATGATTTTCTTTTTTTTCTATTTTTTTCCCAAATGAGAATATCATTAGTACCAAATATGATATACTCCAGTATAAAAAGCTGGAAATAAATCCAAAGTCATATGTGAGTGGCATAGGAAGGAATAAAGGAAAGATAAGTTATTTTCTCACATATTTTCTCAATATCAAAATGGGAATTTCAATAAAATCATGCCTTTTAAGTTTCATTTTTGCCTTTTATAAGTAGGATAACAAATTAAATTATATGTGTGGTTATGTATGTATAGATATGCATATGTATGCACCTATACCTATATAATTATATTTTGCATAATTTGAGTGTAAATTAGATTTTCTTTTTTAATGTGACATTGATAACTACAGCATATTTCTACTATATCTAAAATGTGTTTGAATTTCTATTTAAATTAGCATATTTTTAAAAAACAGTTCATAGTTCATATAACCCAGAAGATGGTGCTGTTTGCATTTTTTTTGGAACTGCAGAACTGCAAAGAAGCAATTTATATCCAATTCAACCTTTGATGAGTTGTAAATTATTGAACATACCTTAGCAATAGGACAGTTAATACAGCCTTGCTCCCGAGGCTTTCACATTTACAAATAATTTGCATAACATTTCCACACGAGAGATTAGAAAATGTACTACTTCACAGGTAATCTCACATTAATGGAACCTGATCTCTTGAAGTAATCCCAGTTATCTTCTGCCAGGAGAACACTCAAATGTGAAAATACATATTAGATAAAAAGACTTTAATTTTCTGGTTACTATATCACTATGAAAATGCAACAGACAGACCATTAAAATTGTGATGATCTTTATTTAATGGAATATGAATTTATTCTTCCAAGTAGTGAGTAATTTTACAGCAAATTTTTTGTGACAGGTTAATTACTTTCTATCTGCGTACAAATTTTTCAACTGACTTACATACATAAGAGGCTGACATGATATACAATATATGAATCAAGAACTAGACCCATTTTCCTCCATCTTAATATCAGGTCATAGATCCAGATGGATACTTGCATTAAAGGAAAACCAAATAAACTCTCATTGCATTTGCCAAAGGTGTCATGAATGACCTATTCAAAGCTCAGTCTTTTCTTGCTCAGTGATCCACTACTTTCCATTTAAATATTGATCAAAGAACCCATTTATTCTGATGACACCTTAAATTTTATTTCTCTACATTTCTAGGTAAAATCTAAAAGAAAATTATGGGGATGTGAAAGAATAATTAATGGAAATGACATTATCATGTCCATGTTTTCATATTCATGAAATTATATGTTTTATGCAACAATTTTCCTTTGTGGACTAATAAATCCTTCCTTGCATTTCTACCTTTCCTGATTCCCATATCTTCCTCCTCGATGGCTACTTTGTTCTCTTTTACTCACTATCTACCCTCGACCCATCCCCTAAAACATCTTCCATGGCCATTTCACCCTTTCTCTCTATTATCTCTCTTCCTACTAGTCAATGTCATCTCATAGCAGAATTTTGATGCAAATAATTCCCATATTTGAGTTTCCACCCCAGTTTTATTTCCTGAGTTCACAAGATACTCTATTTTCAGTTTTTCCATTTTCCAATGAACCCTGAAAATCATGGATCATGCTGTTTTGCCTCTTGAAAATCATTGGTGGTTTAGCATCTGGTAAATGCATTCAAACTCCTCAGTTTGTTATTCAGTGTATTCCTTTACATGGATTTCATTTTCCATTGAAATCTCACACCCCTGAACTCTATTTTTCCAAACCAGCCACATTACTTATCATGCTCCAATATTTTTTTAACATTAAGACTTTTTGTCTCCTGAAGCAATCCTATTCTCCAAAGATCATCAAAAATATCAGTTATTATTTTTTTGCAAGAATTCTTTTCTGATTTGTCTTAACCCATGATATTTCCTTCTCTACATCCTCTGAAAATCCATTTTTATGTTATTGGTTATATTTTTCTTTGTAGTGTCTTGAGGGGTAGTATGGTACAGTGGATTAGAAAGCTGCCCTCCAAAGCAGGAAGATCAAGGTTCAAATCCCTACTGGCACATACTGTTGCCTGATAATATATTCTGATGTAGTTTTATGAAACTCTCTAAAACCATAAGTTGGAAATATGATGTCTAGGTATCCTGGTGGTTTTGTCGCCTGGAATGTTGCCAATCAGTGAAATCAGAGACCTCATCTTTATCCTGTCATATGTAGAAGTGTGTACATTGCACATTGTGGTAGTGGAAATAGAAAGCAATTCATCATAGACTTTAGTAGCTGAAAGTAAATAAGGAGATGATCTCATTCACTTTATTTAATTAAGAGAAAAGTCACATAGAGAGAGAGCAAATTATTTGTCTACAATCTACCAGTAGCAAGGAACAGAACAGTCATTTGAATCCATGACTTTTTATTCTAAATGTAGTGTCCTGTTCACTAAATTGCACTCACTACTCACCTACGGGGAAGGTAGGTTGCACAGGGCATGGAACACTGGACTTGGAATCAGAAAGAATGATATTCATGAATACAAATATGATCACAGACACTTATTAGTTGTGCAAGTCACTTAACTCTCTTTGTTTCAGTTATTCATCTATAAAATGAGCTGGAGAAGGAAATGTCAAACCACTCCAAAATTTTTGTCAAGAAAAACCGGAAGAGTCAGACACAACAATATTCATATATAGTATACTGTAAATGCAGAACATAAGAAGGAGTCTTAATAATCATTGTATCCTGTAAAGTGTCTAGAACAATGATTTTAATAAATGTTTGTTGAACTGTTTTTGCTTCAGTGTTTTTAAAATTTCATTCATGATTCTTAGACTGGGACCCCTTAACTAAAATGGTTTTAATATACTCTTAAACTTATAAATTATAAACATTCACACATATATCAAATTTATGCAAATTTTAAGCTTTGAAAGAGTTTAAATTGCTTTATATTTATGGCAAACATATTGGCATTCTTTCTAAATGAATTTTGCTTTAGAGGTAATAAATTGTTTGCTAGCTTTGTATATTGGCAGTAACCACTTAAATGATTCAGCTATAGTTTATGATGTCAATAGAAATCCTTAATAGCATTAGAGTTCTGTGATTCACAACTTTGATTATTTTTTCATAAAATATTTTTTCAATCTATTTTGGTGCTATATAGCATATTTTTATAGTATGTTATAGAATATATATTTTTTCTTTCTGATACAAAGTTTTGTTAATTCCTAAGTGTAATGTCTATCAAAATAAATTTTCTGCTCCTACAATTAGTTGTGGAAATTGGCTTTCACTGTTCAATGTAAGGAATAATTTTTTAAAATTTTATTTATTTTCTGTAAAAAAATTGAAAGTTCAATTAATATAAGTGCAATATGGAACCAATTATTTCACAACTTTACCACTAAAATTGTGTAAATAACTATATTAAATCTTCATTAAAATAATACAAGTACACTGCTGACATTTTCTAAATAGCAAATATAACTCGTTTAGTTCATATTCCTCAGGTGTTTTCCAAAAAGGGAAGAGAAATATCATCAAGTACAAGGAAAGGAATTGGGTTAAATAGGGGAGCAACACAATATATGAATGTAATAACAAAGAAAATATTGTTGTGTGATTTATAATTTTTACTATTTTATTCCATTCTCCTCAAAAATTGAATTATGTTGCTTATGGGAATTAATGGAGGATTAAGTCCTAGAAGAGCTCATATCATGCCAAAATTTTCAGAAAAGCTCTGACAATTCAGTGAAGAAAAAAAAGGAAGCCAAAGAAACATTGCAATTAACTCTAACATTCATTGAAGGATCTGGAGAAAAACATTGTCAGAATTAAATTGGAGCTTGAATAGTGGAAAGCTGGAGTAAGGAGGTAGAAGGCAGATGGAGAAAGAGACAGAGACAGAAAGAGAGAGGAGACAGATAGAGAAACAAAGAGAGAAGAGAGAGACAGAGAAAAAAGAGAGACAGGGAGGGAGGGTGGAAAGAAAAGAGACAGAGAGAGAACTGGGATCTCCACATTTGTCTCTCCTCACCCCAATCCTCTCAGCTGCCAAATTTGTGCGGGTATCACCATATTACTCCAATATTTGATAAATTCCATTGACTACCTATCATACCAAGGATCAAATATACAGTCCTGGCCCCTGAACCTTTCCATTGCTATCATTCATGTTAGTGTAGAAATGCCATTTAACAAAATAATTGTTTTTTTCCTTCAAAATTTCACACAAATAAGCTGCACATTTCCTCAGTTTATATCTTTATTAACACTAACTAAAATCTTTTCTCTCTACATTTCTAGAATGAAACTTTCCTATTCTCTATAACACTACTCAGAAAGACATACGACCTGATGCCTTCTTGGAGTAACCTAATATACAGTGCCTTCTCCCTTTTCTATACTCATAAAACACTTATTTTTATGGGAGCATTTTTGCACTGCCTCCTAAACTATGTTTAGTGTTTTTAATATTTCTGTATTATCTTTCAATTAACTATAAACTTTTTGAGTGAAGAGCATTATGAATTTATGAGCCTCAAAAAGTATCATGATATATTTGATACCTTCTCCAGGTTGTGCCCTCTAATGGGGAACATACAAGATCCCTGACATTTCTTTAACTCGGGAAAAGAGGTAAGATCATGGGCATTTTGCTTAGGATTAGCCACTTGGATATCTCCCTTTCAGATACAGGATCACTGTAAGATTTTTCTACTTTTCCCTAGACCCACATCAGAAGACTCAGACAAATAAACACATGTGAAGAAAACCCGCTGCCCTGGAGGGGGAAAAAGTTACAGAACTGCTATAGTAAGCTAAAGCACAAATAGGTTGAAGGTGTGACAACCAGACACCTTCAACAGAACAGAGAAGTCAGTAGCCAAATTGAAAGAGACTGAGATGCTAATTAGAAGAGAGAAAAGAGAGACAATGACTCTGCTTTAAGCATGCACACAGGAGAACTTTCTCTGAGAAACTTTTCATTGAATAGTAAAGTACTGAAATACTGGAATATTTATAACAACTTATTGTTTCTTACTGACATTTAAAATTCTCATTGAAGTGGATGGATAATACAATGCAGCGAAACCGCAGTTTGGAAGAACAAGCATAATACAGCCTATTGTCTCTCCGTGCACCTACAGGAAAGTGTGGCTGCAGCACCTGGTTCATAGGATGATAGATTCAGAGATGCAAAGAAACATAAGTGAATTATCCCTCTGGGAAACAATTTGGAATTAGGAAAAGAAGCTAAGTATATATCACTATTCTCTGAATAAAAGATTCATTGCTTAGGAGTATACTATACAGAGAGCAACCAGAAAAGAAAGAAAGAAAGAAAGAAAGAAAGAAAGA